>WAAG01020545.1:15523-45669 GCA_013390105.1 Tichodroma muraria
TTGAATTAGGGCTTTATTTTTTTTTTTTTTTTTTAAACTGAAGTCATGAGCAGATGGTTGGCCTTTCAAAGTGCCTTGAGAAAGAATTAGGAGGCAAAACTCAGTGACAGCTCTATTGCATTGGAAGAGATTATTGCGCGTATTTTGTGTATTATTCCTCAAATACTGAGCCCTCATAAAACCTCAGATACTTCAACAAACCTTTGTGTTTAGAAGATGCCTACTGCTGTAATCACTGCAGAGGAATAAGTATGGAGTTTTTTAAAATCTTTTTGATAAAGGACACTGTAAATGTGGGAGAAGCTCCATGGAAGTGTATAATGTTGCTACATTATAAGTAAAAATACTCACAAACTGGACCAAAAAAAAAAAACAAAAAAACCCACCAGAAATGTATTTTGAGAGATTTCTGTTGATAATAGTTTTACATAAAGAAGCTTTCACTGTTCTGTAGTGTCATCTCAAGAATGACCTGTAGTCACATCAGCTTAAGGAACTTACAGAAGTTTGCATTCGTAACAACAGCTTCAAATGTTGGTGTTCATTATCAGTAATGCAGTACCATGAGGTAGGGAGCATGTGGAGGAAAATAAATGTGGAGGAAAACATAATCCTTTTCCAAAGATATCTCTTAATTCCATCTTCCTAATGGCTTTATGAATAGTGGCAAAGTACATAGAGTTTAATTGCCAAATGGGATTTCAACATTACATTTGTTTCTTAATTGACATAAATTTTGTCCATTAACTCTAAGTGTTATGAAATATCTTTAATGTTATGTTTTGCTTGTGATTAACCAACCAGATACAAAAGGTTTTGTTTCCAATTCTTACTGTGTAAAAATTACTGCAAAGGAGAAGAAAACAAAGTATAAGCAAAATGAGAAAAAGGACAACAAAACCCCCAACAAAACAAACCCAAGAACAAAACCCAGACCGATCTCGCTGCTGTAAGGTCTTTTTGAAAGGCATGGATGATAACTGATAGTATCAGATTTCAATCCTCTCTGCCCATGGAGCAGCATCCGCTGGTGACTTCGAGTGGCTCTTGGACAGGGTGATGAGAAATCCATTTTTGCAGCACACAATCAATTTTTAATCTTGTTTCAGCCATTGTCTGGCACTTCAACAGACGTGTCAACCCAGGAGTTGTCATCAGCTTCCACTGGGCTCAGTCTCTAGGTCTTGGAGAAGCTGAGGATGATATTTACTATGCCAGGCTGTTCATGCAGCTGGGTTAGGTGGGACCGCAAGCGTAGCACGTGTGACATTTATTGTATTAAACCTGTTAGGCTTATTGGGTCTGACTGCTCATAGTGAGGAGAACTTCATTAAGAGTTTTCGTGGAAGTTTTCCTTCCCATCTTCTCCAAGATCTCATCTCCCCAAACTGGCTTTTTTTTTCCCTGATTTTATTTATTTACTGCATTTGATTAAAAACCCCATAAAGCTCCAAAGCCACTCTGCTTGATTTAAGTATCATTTCTGATACAATGAAGATACACAATGGGTTGTGGTTCTTAGTTTAATCTTTGGATTTTTAATCCATTATCTCTCATTGCCTCATCAATATCTTCCTCATTGCCCTCTTCTTTGTCTCACCTCTTTTACACCAGACCCTTTAGGTTTGCAGGTTTGGTGACATTTTTGACACTGTACAGTCCTATTCAGTTTTCCCAAGGTTACTTTTTAAAGTCTGAACCCTTTTTTTTTTTCTCTGCTGGGATAACCTATAGTTTTTCCCATCTTTGTTCCTACATGTCATTTCCTGTTCTGCAATTTCATCCTCCCACATTCACTTTATCACAATTCTACCCGCTCAGGTCTCACAGAAGGCAAAAGTTAGTCACTATCTTTCCACTTCTGGGTTATTTTGATTTCCCTAATGCTTTTCACTGTCTGCTCAGTTCCCACCTGTATTTCTGGTTTTCCCACATTTTTGATGGGAATCTCTGTACTGTCCTCTACCTGTTATTCCCCTGTATAGTTCTTTATTTTTAGAATTAATAAGTATTTAATAGAATCTCTGTACTGCCATTGGAGTTGGGTCTTTATTGTTCTATCCAGACATGAAAGACAGAGTTCATACCCTGATAATCCTCGCATTTTTGAGGGGTATGTGGTTATCATTCCCCCAAACATGTAATTTTTTTTTCTCTGCTTTTATGTAACTGCACTGATATTGCTAGCAAGCCTGAGGCTTGCTCCCACTGAAAAATATTTTGTTGAAAAGGCAGTATAAAATTTTTCTGTCATGAAAATTGATAAACCACCCACCTTAGGCCCTCAAAAAAACCCCAACAAACAAACAAGCAAATGTAAATCAATGGGATTAAGTACCTTAGCACTTGGTAACTGGGTTCTTCCATGCTTTGGGCCATGAACCATTTTGAGGAATCCTTTGTAGTGGCCTATGACTAGGAGGAATGTTTTTGTGTGTATTTCTTATACTCTTTCAAATTTTTGGTGAAAAATTATAACTTCAACTTGTTTTCTGTTAGCAGATTCACCCCAAATCTTTTCCTGATTGTGGCACCTTCTCTGTAGAGAGAGGAAAGCTCACATATGGAAAAATATATTGAGAAGTTAAAATTAAAAGAGAGAAGGTTTAGATTAGATTTTAGGAAGGAATCCTTCCCTGTGAGGGTGGGCAGGCCCTGGCACAGGGTGCCCGGAGAAGCTGTGGCTGCCCCTGGATCCCTGGAAGATCCCTGGAAGTGTCTTGTTCCAACCGAGGCCTGATTGGATGGGGCTTGGAGCAACCTGGGACAGTGGAAGGGGTCCCTGCTCATGACAGGGGCTTGGAACTGGATGATCTTTAAGATCCAGGCCATTTCATGATTCTAATAAGCATTGCCTGTCTTTGTAACAGCATTTTTTTGTGATTTCTCTTTGGCTCAAATCTTACTTTCTTTTTTCTCTTTTAATATATTCCATAGATCTGTAGTTTTAGTGTCCAAGTGTGGTACATGTTCTAAATATTAGTCTTTTTACTGTTTAATCTGGCAGGACATAATTGGTGGTGTTGCTGTCCCCATCCCCCAAGTTCCCATTCTTTGGTCACATCCTCCTGTGACACAGTCTGCAGAATTGCCTGAGACTTTCTCTTTGGTACCGTACTGCAGCAGCTTCTAATGGTCACCACCTTATTCTCCAGAAATCAATTTCACAGCGTATTGGAGGTGACACACCTTAACTGCAGTGGAGAAGGCTTTGTTTTCATCCCTTTCAATTGAATTAATGCCTGTTTGGGAGCGCTCTGCAGGTGCAAACTGGAGCTGGCTTGCAACGCACGTTAAATGGGAAATGGTGAATAAGGTGCTCCTTGGTAAACTTTTGTTACAGGCAGCCCTGTGGTGCCAGGCTTTATAAAGTTTAACAATCTGTTGGAGTCATTAATCTCCTGCTGTGGCTTTACCTTCCAGTGGCAGGATTAGACATTTAATTCTCTACTAGACTGTAAGTAGCACTGAGACATTTTGGTTCTAAAATTGTTATATAGCCATGGAAAACATCGTTTTGGTGGGCATTTAACCTCTTTGAGCTCAATTATGGCTGTGAACTGACAATGATAGAACAGCCCTAAATAGTGCTTAGAACAGTAGAGCATGATGCTATCAAAACCAGCAACTTGACTGTGCAGCATAAACTGACGAAATTGACTGAACTGGAAAGACATAAAATCTGCCTGTGCACCATTCATGCTTTCAAAAATATGTGCATGTCTTGATGTTTTCCTTCTATATTTTTTGTTGGTCTGTCAAACTTATTAATCTGTTAGCTTTATGTACATTAATAAAGTTTTCTCTCTGACAAAATGAATTAAGCAAGACCTTAATTTAACGTGCTTCCTCCTCTAATAAATGAAGTTTCATGTGGTGGAATTCGTGCTTTGAATTCATCTCTAAATTAAAAATCCAGTGGGGGGAAAAAAAACCTAAAGAGTTGTCTTATGAGTAATAGTGTGTGTCATAATATTTACATCAGAAGGCAGCATAAATTAAGGCATTGCAAAGGCGTTTGTTAATGCAGGTGCACGAGCAGAGCTCTGGTGCTGGTTTTGGAATAAAACACAAGGGGCTTTTGCTGCTTGCTTTAGGACCATTCAGATTCGAATCACAGCCTTCTCCCATTCCCTTCTGAACTGTCATTACCTGGATGAAACTGAAATCTCTGGGTGCACAACCCATCACTTAGACGGGACTTGGTTGCAGTGTGCACAGGAACACACAAGGTTGCTTTTCCAGGAGTTATTTACCTTGATGAATAGCCCTAATTGGACCAAATAGACTGGTAATGGTGAGCCAGTACTTTTAAATGTCTTGTCTTGTGCCATTAATATTACCTTGTCATGTATCCATTTGAGCTCTTGGATGAATGTCTTGCCTTCATACTGCTGTCACATTTAACAAATGATTTTGTCAAGTCGTTCTTTACAGCTTGTGGTGAAGGATGGCAAAATTTGTGGCCTCCTGCGTACATAAAACCCGTTAACTCTACCTTTCAACTTCAATGCAAGGGCGTCCTAAAACTCAGATAACAAATTCCTAATGAAATTAAAATGCCTCCTTACAAGAGGGGCCAGAAATATTCTACTGACATCTATGATTAACACAGCAGAAGAAAAACAGAATGTATTAATTTTGTATTTATTAAACCTCTGACAGTCAGAATTCAGATTCTTTTTTTTCAGCTGCTGCAATTATGATTCTCAGAGGACAACACACAGTTACCATTAGAAACGACATATCCATTTTATTCATTCATTTAGAAACAGCTCTACTGTATATTTACTATGGTAAACCCCAAATTGCTGGTTAGCTGATGCTCTTGCTGTCTTTTTTATTGATTTCTGGTGTGTGGTTGTAGGCTGAAGATATTTAACACTGATGAAAATGAGCTGCTTACTTGGACATCCTGAGACTACCGTTACAATTCCATGGGGTGTACTGTTATAACCCAATCTATAACAACACCTTAGATTAACCTTAGATTAAAAATTGAATTGCTTGTTCACTGAATAAATACAAGCCTTTGGAAGAGATCCCTCCTTATGGCAGGATACAAACAG
Source organism: Tichodroma muraria (assembly GCA_013390105.1). Classification (NCBI taxonomy): domain Eukaryota; kingdom Metazoa; phylum Chordata; class Aves; order Passeriformes; family Sittidae; genus Tichodroma; species Tichodroma muraria. The sequence continues at coordinate 20,593 of WAAG01020545.1, forward strand.
AAAAGTGTCTGTGCTCATTCAGCATTTAAAGTAAGGGTTTTTTAGTGCAGTGGAAAGTAGGTTTTTCACTGGCACATACCGAACTTGAGCAAGTGGAATTTTTTAAGGATCTTTCACTGAGAACGAGCTGGAAGCCATTATGGGATTTTTAAAAGCTTTGTGTGTTCCTTTGGAAATGCTACCATTTGGCCTTTTTCGGTACAATGGGCATCGAAGTCTAAGTATGGGTACCCAAATGAGGCATCTGACCTGGAGTTTGCCAGCAAGCCCTGGGAAATGGATGTCTGAAGAGGACAATTATGCAAATTTATGATGCACCTTCTCCCTTAATTCTGGCTATAGGTGGAACTATTGATTTAATAGGGAATCACAGAATATGCTGAGTTGGAAGGGACCCACAAGGATCATTGAGTCCAACTCCTGGTTGTCCTGCACAGAGCAACCCCAAGAATCCCACCGTGTGTCTGAATTTTAAGTTAAATTTATTTTATAAATACTGACTGGAAATCTATGAACCACGGAATACAGGATGCTGTGCTGCTGCACTGTTCTCTGAGCATCTTAGAACATTTTTTCTTCTTTTTCTTGCGATGTTTTGATGTACTTGGGGCGATGTTAGTATTTATATTGAGACGGTACCTATGAAAACTATTCATGGATTATGTGAGATGTTGTGCAAATAGACCCAAAGCATGGTCTGAAAGAGCTTTAATGTAAGAATAAAATAAGAGGCAGCAAGTGGATAGCAGCAGATTGATGAGAGAAAAAATAAAGAGTACAAGATGGAAATGTAATAGGTGGTAGCAAACACACACCAGCTTCCAAACTGTTGGCAGGTCTCTGATAGATGATTCTTTTCTTCTTTTTGTCTTCTTTCCTCCCCCTGTTTGTATGTGTTACTGAGTTAGCTATTCTGAGTGCCTTTAATCATTTTGAAAGTGGAAAAAAAATTTTCCGGGTTGAATCTGAGTAGAATTAATTTTTAAGGAGAATTGAGAACTGCTTAATGCGTTGACTGCTTCAGTTGTGATGGAAATAAGAGGAACACCTCCCGCAAGCACGTATGTGCTATTTTGCTGTGCTTGTTTTTACTGCACCACTCAGAGAATGAAGGAAAATATTCAAAGTTAGCTTTCCCCTTATTCAAATAGAGCTGAGAATTGCTGTCATCAAACAGCAAATGCATCTTGGATTGTGAATTTGCAATGTCTGACAATAGGCCAGTTTTCAGTGTGATTGGGTGTTTTGATGGCACCCTGTCTACCTAAAGCTTTCTTGTCTGGGCTGCAGAGCAGAGCGAATTACCTCTGGATGCTTCATCTGACTAAAAATGCACGATTGAAGGAGACTAATGGCTACCCAAGCCTCCAGGCTGAAGAGCTCCCAGCTTCCGTTTGAGTCCACAGGTTTTCATTCTTAACGACCCAAGAGCTGGAGAAAACTTCATCAGCGTTTCTGATCCACAATGCCACAGAGCAGTTAAGCTTCCAGGAAGAATTATTTAAGATTTCAGTCGTCTTTCTGGCTGTCTCTCGAATTTCAGTGGGGTTTGACATTAATTAGTGGTCATTAGCAAGGTGGAAAAGATGTCAGTGACGTCATTCTCACATTAGTATTGTTTCAAATAGATGTTTATACATTACAGGCGTTAAAATTTGTAAGGTGTCCTTTTTCCTTCCTTTAGAATAAATTGTAGTGTGTTTTCCGATCCGCCTGGAAAATGCTGAAAAGGTTTTCTCTTTATACTTCTCGGAGCTATTCAAGTGGGAATACAAAGCACCAAGGCACCTGCTACACAAAATATTAATTGCTGCATGGAATACTATTCCCTGGAGGATGGGTTGTGGAAGAGATAAAGAAAAGTGGCCCGTTGACAGAGGATTACCCCGCCCCGGTTTTCCGCGGATGGTGATGGAATACGCTCTTCTGGTCACACCTCACACTGAAACCCAAGGCAGAGCAGCAGGGAGAACGTGGAGCAGTGCGGAGATCATGAGAGGAAAAGAGGGATTTGTCTTTACAAACGAGCCCTGGGGCTGCTGGTGGATAAAACCAGCACTGGGAGAGAAAAGAGACAACGGGAAGGATTCCACTGAGTGATGAATGGAACTGGNGTCGGCGATTGCCCGGGAAATGTTTGGATGGCGGGCAGAGGATAGGGCTGTGTTTTAGTTAAAAGCATTAAAGCAATCGAGCATGTTAGACATGGTGTTTCCAGCAGTTTGTCAAAAGACATGAGCAACACGAATGTAATTTCACTTCAGCTTCACTAACAGTACAATTGAGCTGAATGTTCATTGGGTAGAAAGCCAAATCAGTGCTTCACAATCTGGTCCTGGCCAAGGACTGCTCTAGACTTAATTATTTGTCAGTCTGAACCAAAATAGGGAAAAGGACCTACAGAGAAGGCACAGTCTTAAAATATGGTCTCAAAATACGGTCTCAAAAGGTCTGTATTTCATATATAAATATATATCTNGATTGGGTGTTTTGATGGCACCCTGTCTACCTAAAGCTTTCTTGTCTGGGCTGCAGAATAGAGAAAATTACCTCTCTGGATGCTTCATCTAACTAAAAATGCATGATTTAAGGAGACTAATGGCTACCGAAGCCTCCAGGCTGAATAGCTCCTAGCTTCTGTTTGAGTCCACAGTTTTTCATTCTTAACAACCCAAAAGCTGGAGAAAACATCATCAACGTGTTTCTGATCCACAATCTCACAAAGCAGTTAAGCTTCCAGGAAGAATTATTTAAGATTTCAGTCGTCTTTCTGGCTGTCTCTCGAATTTCAGTGGGGTTTGACATTAATTAGTGGTCATTAGCAAGGTGGAAAAGGGGTTAGTGACATCATTCTTGCATTAATATTGTTTCAAATAGATGTTTATATGAACTAACAGGTGTTAAATCTTCAGTAATTTGTAAGGTGTTTCTTCCTTTAGAATAAATTGTAGTATGTTTTCTGATCTGCCTGGAAAATGCTAAAAAGGTTTTCTGTTTATACTTCTTGGAGCTGTTCAAATGGGAATACAAAGCACAAGGCATCTGCTACACAAAATATTAATTATTGCATGGAATACTATTCACAGGAGGAATTAGAGAAGGCTTAGAAATATTCAGGCTAATATTTTTAATGGTTGCTTGGAGTTAAGCACCTTAATCCACATTTGGCTTTTTAGTGAGCTGAACTGTTTTTTTCAAGTAGTGTGGAGCTTTCTGTTCTCATCAATTTGCTGTGTCTTACATGAGTTATCACCATCATTCTGTACAGATGCATTCAGGCCAGTAGGATTAGGTGCATGTCAACACAAATCCCAGGAGGGGTTTCCAGAGCCTAGGCCCTCAAGTTTTCAATTTTGCTTGCCAGAAATACTGGAAAAAAGGAAAGCAAAAAGTCCAAATTCCCACATAATGCTGCGAGATGCAGCACATCAGTGCTGAAATACGAACAGTGGGAACTTGTGCTGGTAAATGTCCTTTATTTACTGGTCTGCTCTTGTTGTCACAGCTCCGGAAGGCAGTGATGGATCACATATCAGATTCATTCCTGGAGACCAATGTCCCGCTGCTGGTTCTCATCGAGGCCGCGAAGAGCGGGAACGAGAAAGAAGTGAAGGAATACGCTCAGGTCTTCCGTGAACACGCCAACAAGTTAGTGGAGGTAAGTGACCTTATTGACATGGNAGAGACACGCCGTAAAGTCAACCAGTGCTAATTACAAGTCTTCAGGGATGATATTGAAATAGCTTTATTTTTACCATGAGGAGTATAAAAGATAATGATTGAAACCTTGGATACTCATGGAATGGACATCAGATAAAATTATGATAATGTGCATCTCAGTTTGCCCTCCAACGGCTAAGAACTATGAAAAATGCTTCTGTTTTTAAAGACAAATATAACTCAGTGATTTGCTCAATAACATTGTGTGTAATTTTTCTGTGCTAACAATGTTTTGAAGGCTTTGTAGCCCCTTTGCGACATACTTTCTTGTCACACAATGTGCTATTTAGCAAAGGGAAATGCAATTAGGGAACTACTGATCTGCCAAGTACTGAGCTATACCTCTGTATGTCTTGTGTTAAAACAGGACTCATCTTAATTCTGTAGAGCCTGAGCTGAGGCAAAGAGTAAGGGTTTCTTGGTTAATATTGACTAAATCTGGATAACTCCCTGATGAAGTAAGTGTCTGGATGTGTTTTTGCAGAGGGTGTGTGTTTTCAGATGTTCTGGAGTGTCTCATTCTTGCCAGGTGCCAAACAGGGAGTCAAGGTACCTTATTCTGCTCTGGAAATGAGGTGTTTGCTATAGTACTTAACTTGTAGGTACCTAAAGGAAGGTCTTGGGGGTCTAAAATGTCTGTAGAATGCTGAATCCATTAAGGTTTATTGCTGTTGTCTGCAAGAGGATCACAGGGCTGTCAGCAGCCTTCAGTCCCAGCCCCTGTGGATATGCAAAGATTTATTGCTGCCTCCTTGTGACTGGAGATGTGGCAATGAAAAGGAAATAGCTGGTAGGTATATAAAGAGAGGAAAAAAAAAAAAACAACAAACAAATGGAAAACCCCTCCACAATGTTTGTTCATAGTTATATTATATTGGCAGTGGAGTTGTAGGCTTATATGCAGTGAACATATGTGGGGCTGGTGTTACAGCAGTCACATCCTCCACAGATTTGCAACAAAGTGTTCCAATGACAGGTCTAATAGCATTATTAAGAAGTTAAAAATATCTAAGTAGATATTTAAAAAAATATCATAAGAGGTAATGGCATAAAAGGAGGAAAAATACCTTCTAGGGGTGTAGTTAAAGGGAAATAAAAAAAAAAAAAAACCCAAACCAAAAAAAAGGCCAAAAACTCCCTGCCAGAAAAACCCACAACTTTAATGGAAAGAAGAAAGAACTGTAATGGTGTTAAACTGTCAGAGGGAGAAATTAGGTTTGTTCTTTGGAGGAAGTTCTTTACTGTGAGTGTGTGAGACCCTGATGCCTCCAGAAAAGCTGCCCCTGGATCCCTGGCAGTGCCCAAGGCCTGGTTGGACGGGACTTGGAGCAACCTGGGATGGTGTAAGGTGTCCCTGCCCATGGCAGGGGGTGGGATTGGGTGGACTTTAAAGTCCCTTCCAACCCAGGGCATTCTGTGATTCTGTGATTCTATAGAGGACCAAAAAGAATGAACAGTTTAGTTATTTAGTCTTGGTTTTACAAGCCTAATATATTAGGTTTGTATTTTAGACCAAACTAAAATAGGGTGGTTAATGATTTTTGACATGTGGTTGTCACGTACCCCACCAAAAAGCAACAATGTTGGTATCAATAGATGTCTTGGGCCTAATACCTAATACTTTTATTCCATTTAGGTTGTTCCAGACTATTAGAAGCAGATTCTTAATTGAATCTTGTCTATCTATGACAGCTGGTACTAGCTTGTGGGTGCATTCTTATTTTTTCTCCAAGGATGGGTTCTTTTAGGTGGATCTTGCCCTTTTAGTTGTAAGAACTATTTCTGGTTCAGGTAAAAAGCATCTCGAAAAAATGAATTTCTAGTGCAGGTGAATTTTTTAACCCCAAATTTCAAGTCCATCAGTCTGCAGAAGCAAATGCGTATTTGGAATATATTTATGTCCCTTTTATACTAGATTTTGCACATCAAATAGTTGCCTCATTTTTACTCACTGATGCACAATGGAATCTTAGCAGATGGACTTCTCTGGTTTTGTGGGTCAAGTATCTTGCAAATGGTAAAGTGTGGTTTAGGGATGAGACATAATCAAGTGACTACGAAATGTAAGATGCTTTCCCAGGCACGGGGCCAGAATTGCTTGTGAAGATATGCAAACACAGCTCTGCTGAAGTGCGTGGAGTTGCACTTGCTCATGTTAGAGGAATTTGGCACTGCCAATTCAATACTGTGAAAAGTCTGTAGTATTAATCATTAATTTTGAAATCCGAATCTGAATTTCTTGGATGTCCTACCAAGCTCAATAGACAGCCTGTCAAAAGGTCAGGAAAAAATAATACATGTTTTAATATTCTTTATATGAAACCTACATTTTTCCATCCTGAGGGAAAAAAGATTGCACTTCTTGATATTTGTTGAATACAAATGGCAGAATTTTCTCTGCATAGCCAATACATTTTTAAAAATATATTTTGTCAGCTTGAGCCTTACAGAGGTTAAGTTTCTTTTATACTCCATATTGCAGAATATTTAAATCTTCTCTCAAAAGCTGTTTTCATTATATAATATTTTCCCTTCCCCACCTCTTACCATAACGTTAATAACAGCAAAGATGGATTGTCATTTTTTGAGACATTCCCTAACAAGTGGGTTTGTCTATGGGTTTGGTTGGAAACACAGAGTGAAGTGTCACTTAACTATAATGTAAATCACACAAAATAAATCAAATTGTCGGACAGATTCTAGGGGTAAAACACAACAATATAATAAAACAGGATTTAGATGGTAGCACTCCAGGCTTGGATGGGTAACTCTTTTCCTTGGAATGTTTTTTCACAGACATCTCTCAGGTTTCTTTCTGCCTTCTGAAACTGAGGTTAGAGAAGTGATGGTGCTTTTCTGGGTCATGATCTTTACTTCAGGAATCTCTTTATGTTTTTTAAGAAATTATCTCTGATGACTGAAAGTAAATGCCTGAGTTGTAAAGCCAACTTTAGATGTGACCTTGGGAAGTCATTTAACTTCTCTACCCAAGCACCTTCATTAGTAGCATAAGGTTAATGACAGATAATTCTAATACCTACCACACAAAGGCACTTGACTGATAAATCAGTTCAGATTTATTCAATGCGTCTATCAAAGCACTATGAGGAAGCTAATTAATTAATTTTCATTATTTTGTTTAGAATAGGTTCCTTGGATTAACTATTGGTCCCCTGGACTGTTTCTTGAAAAATTAAATTTTTAAATCTAACAGCTTTTCATGGTAGATGAAATGCAGCATCCAGTGAACTCTCAAGAGCCATGGGAGCAGGCTGTTCAGTTGGAATTCAAATTATAGTGGATTGGATCAGACTTTCCATTCTCAAAGGGATGGACATAAGTCTAAGAGATTTCTACTAGTTGTTTCAGTTTGGAGAGTTTTAATGCTTTTATGGAAATACTTCACCATTTTGGTGGTCAGTGAACATTTACAAGAGTTAAACTCAGTTGCATTATTCTTATTGCCAACAAAACCTGAATGGTTTTTTTCTCCTTCAGTATGAACTGATGAAGCACCACATTTAAAGCACCTAAAAATGAACTTTTGAAAAGTCCCTTACCACTTTTGCATGAATTGATTTTTATGAAGAATTTTGTGGAGCCCACATGGATCAGTCAGTTTCACCTCATACAAAATTAAAGATTTCTGGAGACACGACAAATAATCAAAGTTGCCTTGTAAGAACACCTGGCCAGTGGAAGAACTGAGTTAAGCAATGGTTTATGGTGATTTAAAGTTGATATAGTGCAAGCACATCAATAATATCATAAGGCTGGATGGTAATTTGTAGCAGATGAAATCTAGCAGCAGCATTCTGGTTTTGGTTTATAGTCTCTCTGTCCATTAAGTTTGCAGGAACTTTTATTCATTTTCTCCATGTAATTGCCACTTTGAAGAGGATAATGGGGGTACTTTTGGGCAGTTAGGGGCTTGAGTTTTTTTAACTTTACAAAAAAGAAAAAGAAGAAAAGAGTTTGAACTTCTTTATGAGACACAGTGCAGACTACCTTTCATTTTCTAAGAACTGTATTATTTGGAGCTCCCTAATTCAGACTGGTTGTAATCTTTCCCATCATAAATGTGGAAACAGGTTTGCATGCTGAAGAGAGGAGGAGAGATAAAACATTGCCAGTATGCAAAATAAGCAGCTGGGCCTGCTCAGTGACCCCTTTCTTAGTCCACTTGCTAATGAGAGAAAAGGGGGAAAGTTATAAAAGAAGATTTTACTCTGGTGGTCAACAATGGATTTAATCTCAATTTACACCAGCATTAACAGAGCCAATATCCAAACCAGTATTTTTCTTTCCAGAAATAGCTCTCAGAAAACCACAAAGAGTATTTCCTTCATAAGAAATGCAAAACTAGACTTTCTCCTAGGGAGTGGAGATCATCAGTGCAACTCTGCAATGTACTTGGGGTCGATGGAGTGCTGGGAGTTCACATGTGGCACTTCAGCTCCCTTCCAGGAGGCACTGGTGGCCTTCATAAGGAATAGATGGCAGTGTTTTCTTTGTGCTTTTGTAAATACTGTATAAATTCATGAGCTGACAGATTTTAATTTAAGACAGACAAAACCCAGAGGAAGAAGCCTAAGAAAAAAATTTGGCTCAATTATTTCTGCATCTTTAGTTCAAGGAACAAAGACTGTTCCTGCTGATATTTTCACACATACTTGAAATGTTCTATTCTTTTTTGGTTTAAGTGCCCACGGCTGCTTCATCAGAGTACACACCTAGCTGTTTGCTTCTGATGATGGAGAAAAAGTGTCAATATGCTGTCATAGCTTCACATCCAACTTGCATCCTGAAAAATGTGTACATCTCTGGGTTTACTCTTACAGACTGATCAGCTTTTACTCTGCATTTTTCTTTTAGCTGACATTAAGCTAGATAAGAAGTACTATTTAGGAGGTGGTAATCCTTGCTTCTAATCAAGGAGCATTAAGAATGTCATAGATTAGTTTAATTCAAGCTCTTCATGTTGAGAGATTTTATTTGAAATTAAAGCTGTGGGCTGCCTTTGTGTCCTAGTGTTTCATCTGCTCAGTTTTAATTTCCATCCCAAGCCTTTCTTCCCTGTGTGGACAGCAGATGTTCCTAATTCCTAGTAAACATCAGGAGTGTATTGGCATAGCTAAAGCCACAAGTCCAATTATTTGCAGTGAGGCAATGAAAAGTTTGAACTCTTTAAGTGAAGTTCCTGCGTCCCTCCTACAGCCAGATCCTGTCTGTTTCTCCTCCTTGGAGGGGTGAATGCCTTTGAGGCAAAATGAACTCCCAATTCTTTCAGGGTAAAACTTTCTGGTAATGCTGTGTCACGGGTGAAATCTTTATCCTGCCTTTTTTAGTGACTTTAACCACTGAATATTGGTATTCCCCTGGGATCCATGCCGGTTTTATCTTCTGGTGTCTCGATTAATGCTGAAATGGAATCAAAGTGCCTTAGAAAAGGTGAGACACAGAAATAGCTGCTGCTTTGTGACTTTCAGAGCCTCTCGTGCTCCTGTCTCTGAAGAGGGTAGGTTATTAAAGGAGGCAAATACTCAGTGTCTGCATTGTCAAGACTGGTTTTGTCCAAAAGCCAGCGCTGCTGCCTTCAGGCAGAAAGGGTCCGTCACCGAGGCTCTGCGTCTGCTGCCAGAGGGAGCAGTTGCAGAACCTGTGATCTGTGAACTGCATTGTTGACACGGGAATGGGGGGGAAATGAAACAATTCGACATGGACAACTTGGCTACAGCAGCTGCTGACCCCTCAACGTCTGCCCTTGGCAGATTTCTAGTGAAACCGAGGAATCCGGGATGGCCGGAAGGGGGGAGGAGCTTCTTCGGCAATATGGCTCTGCTTCCAAAACCTCTTCCTACCTATAAACACCTGAGTAAACAAGCACACCAGTCAGTGCAACTCTTACCATTCTCTTGAGTAATCATTTTCTAGTCATTTGTCCATTTTCTCTTAGCATTTTTTTCTTAGCATTTCACAGCAACGCCGAAAGGGTTGAAGGATAATTTTATTTGTTCGCATGTGTTTCTGTAATGTAAATAAGAAGCAAATGCTACATGAAGTTAGCGACTTGTGGGTAATGATGATGTTTTTCTTCCTTCCCAGGAGAATACAAGATTAAAAATTAAATTTGAAAAAATACTAACTGGGAAATTGCTGCAGAATCCCCCATGTCAACTTCAAAGCATTTCTAGCTTTGGGACTGTAAACATAAAGCTGGTGCCATGCTGGTTCTGCTATCTGATTTCCTAGAGGTCATCATTCATTAGCAAATGACTTTTCACGTGGTTTTACACATTGGAAAAAAATTCTGGATGACTTCCTACCAACAAAACTGTAATGCAGCCACTTCTTCACATTTTTTGTGTAATTTTTTTACATTTTTATGTGTTCTCTATTGCTTATTTTCATGAAAAATACCTGGTTATCTCCTTGCAGTGAAACTTATTCCTAATAATTTCCCAATATTTTCCAGTTACCTGATTTTTTTAATATAATTAACTTTGAAACATGCTTATTTGAGGCCTCTTTAAAAGAGAAGAAATCAAATTACTTCTCTTTAATCACTAATATTTAAAAAGTATTACTCTAGTGAATAATACCCTTTGAGCATGGAACTCACTTCAGTCTGATCATGCTCTATGCTGTGTGATTCATATTTTCCCAAAATAACAAGACTGCTACAAACTCTAGTATACATTTAAACCTACTATCCCTTACAATCCGATCACACCCCAGTCTATGTGATTTAAAACTTGTTAATAATACAATCAAGAGCACTTGGTACTTTTGCTAATTAACTGGTTGCAAAAATTAATGATTTAGTTCCTCCAAACCAGCTGCTTGAAATTGTAACCTTAGAATGCCACGGTGCAGTACAACATCTGGCATGTTGGATGTTCAGAAAGGATGTTTTCTGTACACCTAATTACCCTCATTCTTTATTTTTTACTCTCATATCCTATTTGGTCCGGTGTTTTATTTGTGCCCTAACCAGACCTGATGTTTTTCTCTTGTGCTTCTTTGAAAGGGGTACCTCAATCTGTCTTTTAAAATCTGTGTGTGGATAAATTTTTTGCTACTGAAGACAGGTTGACATTTTATTGCTCTGTAAAAAGTTTAGCATCTTGGCCTTTGTACTGTGATGTATTAGCAGGGTTATACTTCAATCAGTAAATATGAAGCACTGTGCTTTTACATGAGCATCTTACATGTAAGTGCTTAATTAAATAGCCTGTCCTAGAGCACAAAGTGTAAGAGAAATAATGGGAATGGTGGGGAATGAAAGGATGAAATACAGGAAGCTATGCTGTTATTCCAAAGCCACAACAAAGTAAGAAATTAAACAAACAGCTCTAATTACTGTAGAGAAAAGGAAATTGTCATTAACAATTGAGTCATTTCAGGGCAGAAATGGAGAGGGAGAACTATATAAGAAGTCAGAAAATTCAGTAAAAGCTGTAAGTATTTCTGAGGAAACTTAAAAAAAATAATTTACAAGGAAATAGTGAGTCTGAAATGTTGGAGAGCATTCACACCTGCTCAAAAACTGAGTAGCTCTCCAGAGAAAATACATGTCAAAGATTTGAGCACTGAATGGCATGTTTAATGATGGAGTTTTGAACTTCTGCAAAAGAAGAAATTGTAATCCTTTATCTAGAAATCTCATGATCTTGAACAAAAGTTACAGCAGTTTTGATTTTAAAAGATTTTGCAAGCAAAACATATGTGCCAAATATTCAAACACAGACCACTGAGTAATAAAATTGATTTATTAATTTATTAATCTAGATGCAAAATACGCACCTAAATCCCAGTGTCAAGGTACATTGGAATTGCACTGGAGTGTAATTCACTGGAGAGTTGCTTCAACTGATGCATAGTGGATTTTACCCTGTTTTTTCCCCTCTATCCCATTAACTGGATTCTAACAAATACAGTGGTTATGGTAAACCAGTCATATATCCCACATTGCTTCTTTTGTGTATTTTCCTAGAATTCCACGTGTTTGCAGTAATAAAATGCACCTTTTGCCCTTCTGGATTGGTTCAGTTACTGTTGTTGCTGTGTTTTGGCACCAGTAGTCCCAGCCTTGAATGGCCTGTGCAGCTTTAAAATATTTTTCTGTCAAAGCAGATCCTCAAGATAACCAGCAGAGTCAGACAAACCATGTCTTTGTTTCCGCCGGGATATTCAGGATATTCATCTCCTGCTGGAAGCCTCTGGTGCAGAATTGCATGAGGGACGTTTTAGGAGAAATCAGGATGATAATATGAATGAACACAGAGCAGGCTGTGAGAAACAGGAATCTGGGAGAGCTGCTGGGGTAAGAGAAGGTTTTAGGGTGAATTTTCAGTGAATTTATTTATCTGCTTGTAATGCCATTGCTGAATGTCAAGCACATACAGGGCTAGATTTTTTTTTCCCATTATTTTTTCTTTTTACTTATTGACAACCCATGGATTCAAGAAGAAAATTCATCATGTCATGTAGATATGGATCCGGAAAGAAAATATTCTCAGTCAGAATTATCCTAGGTAAAAAGCTGAGCTCAGTTATGAAGCAGAAGATATGTTAGAAAGCCTCATGAGATAAAAAAGCAGCAAGTTCATTCAGAAAATACCTAGATATTACTGAGTAAAATACCATAAGCCTAATAACAGCTCTCCCTAGTGTTTGAAAATTTATTTTTTACCTTAACTAAATTTCCAAAGATAAAACAAACCACCTCACTATTCTGTTAGAATAACACTATAACAAATGTGTGGATCACGCTTCACTAGAAAATCTTTTATGAAATATTGATGATGATAATAAAGGAGAACTGACTCCATGGCTTAGCATGAAAAAGCATTGGTTTCACTGCTTTATTTCCAGGCTTGGCCTTCTGAAAATCAAATAAAACAATTAAGTGGATTTTCTTCAAAGTTCCAGAAAGTTTTTCCTATGGCCTCAGAGCAGGCAGGAGGAACTTCAGCCTGAGGACAACTTGAGTTCTTGAGGAACTTTTAAGTAGCCGAGAAAACGATTTTAGCATGAAAGCATAATCTCAACAGTAAGTTTAGTTTCACAGTACACAGGTTATAAAACTCCTGTTTTGATGATCCTGAAGTGCCTCCAAGACTTCAAAAGTTGAGGAAAAATGGTTCTGTAAGCCTTAATCTCTTTACAATATGTTATGCTTGAAAAAGCACAAGATAGAGAAGGGAGGAAAAGGCAAGATTTTATCAACACCTGCATTTCCTGGCAGTCAAAAGGTTTGTAGGATTCAGGTCTTGCTTCTGGAAGATGAGTACCTGAAAGGCTGTTGCCATCACCCCGATGATGGGGTCATTATATCTGGGTGACAGAGTCAGGTCACTGCTTTTTAATGCTTTTTTATCACAGAGCCAGAAATGGTGGTGTTGCTGTCTCCTCTTAGTCTGTAATTTCATACTCGTACCCTTTGGGGCACCCATCGATGGGCTCAGGTTTTTCCTTTGGATGTAATGAAATAAGGACAGGTTTTGACCGTAGACTATGCAGAGCATGCAGTACATCAGCTGTTACATTCCCAAGACACAGTTTGTACTGTTCATAGCTCCAAGGGATTTGGAAATATCACCATGCCCGAGGAAACAGGTAAGATCAGCCATAAGGTCTGGAACTGCTGTTTGTGACATGACTGAAAGGGCCATGGGTACATTTTTATCTCAGAAATTGTTCTTGCTGCAATGTCAGAAGGAACATGAAGGCACTCAGCAGTGTGTGTTAACAATAAAACAGGGACAGTTTTAAATGGGAGAGGGCGAAATGCAAAAGAAGTAATAATGATACCTTATTTCACTCAGTCTTCACTGGGATAATTATTCTTGCTGGGATGCCAATATACTTGTAGAGTTTATGCAGGATGGGAAAATCTCTGAGGCTTTGTGGGACCCCTCTCAGATAATAACAATGACAAAGGACGTCCCTTTGAACAGAAGCGTTTGGTGATTTTGTTGGTTTACGTTTTAAAAATTGAAGTGTAGGTAGGAAGAGCTGCTACTGACCACAGTTCTTACAATATTATGTAATATTAAACCTCTAATCATGCATGGTATTGCAGCTAATCACTGAGTTACCTTAACACTCACTGGTTTAAAGAAAGTAAAACACTTAAATAACACAAATAGGAAGCTGCAACACTTCACGTTCCCAGTCTGTGTACGAGAAAGCAAGAGCAGATGAAATTTTGTACCTTTTGTGCAAATATCTCAGTATTCCTGTAGTCTTTGCCTATTTCATTGGATACTGGTAAATAAATAAATAGGATGAGCAGATCACTGGCAGCATTATACAAAAGGTTCTGCATCAATGTAAGTATTAATTATACTAATTTCTGACACATGATTTTCAAAAGCCTAATAGATAAATGCATTAAGACCATAAATCATTAATTTAATCTGATTATTTCCAGTCAGTCCTTTATTTACTGTCCGCTCAATTAAAAATTGAGGTTAATGAATCTTTCAAATGTCCTATAATATTCTACTATTCATTATTTCCCCCTTCCACCCCTGGTAAAAGTCTATCATTTTTTTTCTCCTTTCCATCCCTTTTTGCATTAGAGAGGCACTTCTGAGTCACACCATATATTTTCATTTCTGAAAGTCACTGATAGCAGTTTTCCCATCTGAAATGATGTACAGAGAATGAGATGGCAAAAAGCCAGGCAGCAGCAGGAGCTCAGGAGAGCAAATGTGCAAGTACAGTTTTTCCTTAGGTCTTGCCTTACAGCTTTCTGTCTTTGCCTTTTTTGCTGCAGAAGTTACCTTCTTTCTCATCCGTATCATGGCCATAAATCATCTTTCACTTTAGTTTTATTTCTAATAAAACTCAGAATTCTGCAGAGAAACTTGCATTTCTGTCCCCATTTTTGAAATTTGCTGATTTGCAAATGAATGAGGTAATACCCAAACATACCCAGAATTGGTAGCAATCATCGGAATGATTCATCATTTTGATGCATCACAGTTACAAATACAAAAAAGTTCTTCCCCAGTGTTTTTGCTGAGTCCAATCCCATTCTTTGTTGTTACCTGCCTTCATAAAGTCTTTTCTCTTGTAGAGGAGAACTATTTCCAACATCTTCAAAGCAGAATAGCAATTTTTATTCCTTCCTTTTTTGTAATGTTTGACACAAAAGAGTTTGGCATTTTGCAGGCTGTAAGTGAACGTGTAAAACAAGATGCTTGGTTGGGGTAAAATGATAAATCTTCTTCCATCTTCACGGACACAATGTCAGTGTCCATCAACCAGGTGTAAATCCAGGGCTTGTAACTTGACTGAACTTAGAACTACAACAGCTCAGGTTCTCTTTGGATGATGCTTCTTGCCTGAATCACCTTTTAGTGCTCAAGAGCACCAAATGACTGTCTTGCATCAGTTGGGGGGGTTTGGAGTATTTTCTTCTGTTTTTTGTTTGTTTGGTTGGTTTTTTAACTCAAAAAGATTTTCTAATTTAATCATTAATATGATCTCCACTTTGTAGGCAATATCCTATTAGTGAACCTGTGGTAGATGGAGTAAAAGGATCTGATCATTGTGATTTCCATCAGTGGTTCACCAGTGAGACTTTCAGACTCCTCGTTCCAGTTTCTGGATTTTAAATGCAATATCTTTTGACTTCTGGTTGACTCGTTATTTGCATATCACTTAAAATAGTAGACTAGATACAAGTGAGCAAAAAACTGAGCATTTAGAAACCATTAGCTGCAGCCTACTCTTTGCTATATTTAAGCCAGTAAAAGTAAACATAGTAGACTTCCAGGATTAATTTTAAATAGCTAGAACCTTGCTAACATACAAGACAAAATTAATTTTGCCCAACTTTTGCCTTTAACCTTTCAGATGGCTGTTGTCTGCACCCTCTGGGACAGCACAGTAGGGAGATGGACTTCTGGAAGGTGTTTATTGACATCCCAAAGTAGAGGAATCAGGCAAAATATGTGGGATGCATTGACTGAAGGTCCCTTTCTCTCTTGTGCGTCTTCGTAGGGATCTGCCATCTTTGCAGCTCTCCCTTGGATGCTTTCTGATAGCTTAAGATAGAAAGCTGTTAGAAAGCATCCAGGGGAAGGGCTGTGGAGATGGAGAAGGATCTGGAAGAGAAGCTGTATGAGGAGCTGCTGATATCACTTGGTCTGTTCTGTCTGGAGGAGACTGAGGTCAGACCTCAGCAGGGTCTGCAGCTCCTCCCAAGGGGTGGCTCCAATCTCTGCTCCCTGTGACAGTGTCAGGACACAAGGGACTGGCTGGAGCTGGGTCAGGGGAGATTTAGGTTGGAAAGGTTCTTCCCCCAGAGGGTGGGCACTGGCCAGGCTCCCCAGGGAATGGGCACAGCCCGAGGCTGCCAGAGCTCCAGGAGAGTTTGGACAGCGCTCTGAGGCACAGGGTGGGATTGTTGGGGTGTCTGTTCAGGGCCAGGAGATAGATTTGATGTTCCTTGTGGGTCACTTCCAACTCTGGATGTGATTCTGTGGATCCTAGGCAATTAGGGGCAAAAAATATCAATTAGACAGGTTGTAATGAGTTGCATATGGTGAACCTCTGTAATGACAAAAGTCATGTCTGTGGCAAAGGTTTTTCCTACAGAAGACGCTGCTCTTTCCTGGGGTGTACTTCTAAATCTGCCCTCAGTTTCTTGCAGAGGGGATGTTGTGAGCATGTAGTCACCTTCTGGTGAGAGCTTGAAATGCTTCATTTACATCAAATCCTTCCCTTGTAATAACACCATAACATCAAGTCTCTTCGCAAGTGAGACAACCAGTGGCACGTGTGTCTTAGGGGAGCATCAGCATTTCCCGCCTCATACAGGCTGAAGATATGTTTCCCTGATATTTTCTTTTAAGCTGCAGCAAAAGAATAACATCCTGCAGTCACTGCCCTTGGTCAGTTGGATCTTAACCTGTTTGAGCTCCCCTAGCTTATTTTAGTTTGCAGTGTCTGTCAGAGATGCTCCTGTTTCCATCTTGTGTGCTTGGAAAGCTTTCTTGGCGTGTAGCTGTAACACAACAGATGGGACACACTGCATCTTGGCTGACCTCTACTTTCAGCATTTAAATAGCTAAACTGATTTTATTACCATAAAATAAATTTCCAAGAACTTCTTACGCTCTAGACCAAGCTAACAAGTGCCAGCTGCAACCCTGCAATGGGAATAGCTGAGAGGGACAGTTTTCATAAGGGTTTCATGGGACTGGAAGATACTTCCATTGATTTTAATGAGAACCAGAAAGATGAAATGCCTGGAAAACTTAGATTTTCTTCCAACCAAGAGGAGGAAGAGAAAATAACATTGTTAGGGGTGCCTATGGATTTTATTAGCAAGAGTTTCCAAGTCATGCTCATGTTTTTCACTGTCATTGGAAAGAGACTGAGGACAAACAGGGCTTGGAACCCTGGGACCTGAAGAGTGCTGCTGGAGAAATGGTCAGCACAGTTCATCCCAGTCTGCCATTTTAAGAAGGTTTTCTCTTTGATCTCACTGTTCTGCTGTTTTCAGCTCCTGATTCCCCCATTTCTTTGGGATTTACCCTCCTTTTAGGCTGATTGTAAGACCATTAGCTACCAGCTCTAAGTCTTTAACAGGCCAGGTTTTATTTTCTAACAGAATTCTGGGAGGAAATTCAGGTACTTCACTGCAGAACTCAGGGATGCAATCCCCTCCAGAAAAATAAACATTAGAAGTTTATATATCTGGTAAAATGTAAAAGACAGGAGCTACTAAAAAGCAGGTAAAAAGGACCCTTGCCCTGTACACATTGGCTTCTGAGAGAGGGATAAAGGTCTCATTAACATTTTCTTACCCTTTTTCACCACTTTTTTGTCTCTAGAGATGATTATTATTGCACCCTTTCACATCCTAAATTCATTTTTCATGCATGAATTTAGGCTGCCTCCTTTCAGCTCCTGTCCTGTTTGTTGGGCGGGAGTGTGAATGCAGTTAGCTAGCACTGACTGAGAGTTTGAATATTAAAATATATATAAGATCGTACAGTCATATTTTTAAAAATGCTTGACACGTTCTTTAAAATTAAGCAAAATATATAGAGTGCTTGTATTTTGAAAAACAATCTGAGTTAGCACAGCAACATATCTTAATGCTCTCTTCCTTTGGGCTGCTGGGAAAATATCATGTGCTTTGTACAAAGGCCTTTAATTCTGATTTCTTCAATTATACCAACTACAAATGTTGCACACAGTTACAGATACAACCAGATACCGCAATCTGATTACACAGACATTGGAAAACTGATTTTCCTTTACCAGATGTGAGCACACTATTAAGTCTAGTTCTAGATGGCATCAATTTTTTTTCAGTGTTTTCAAAAAAAGGACAAAACAACTTTATGCAACTAAATAATACAGATGCTTTCAATAGAACTTATTACAGTAGGGAGGCAGAAATCTATTTCTTTTACTCACTGATCCTATTCTCTACAGCTTTTTCTGCACAGGTTTTTGTACTTGTTTTCATTCTTCCTGTGTTTTTTTCAGTAACATGATAAATAAAAACAAGCTCTTGTGTCTTCTTCTTCATGTCTTGTACTCTAAGAATGATATTTTTGTTGTAATACGGATTTGAAAGTAAAAAATCCCAGCTATGTTTCTGTGCATAAAGAAATGGAAATCTGATTCTTACAAGAGGGACTTATTTAGTCTTTATTGAGATGATTCATAGAAGGTGTGGAGGAGAGAGAAATAAAGGAAGAGTATTGTGTCTTGAAACTGTACTTTCATTTCATAAGCAACTTTATTACAAAGTGAAGAATACATCTTTGTTATATAAATAATCATCTTCAAGAAGTTCTTTTGATTAAATTAAGTTTCATGTTTGTTCCTCATTCTGCAACTCTGTCATGCTTATGATAATTATCATTATTAATTTTTCATCTTGATGTCTAAGAGAGCCTTTCCTTGTGTTAGAAGACAGTTAGGGCAGAATTAAAGTTTCAAATTAATTAAATTCTTCTCATAGGATATTTGAGATCCTGCACTTACCAGCAGAGCAGAATACTTGCTGTGAAGGTGGAGGAGGCTGCCTCTAAAGGCAAACAAGACTAAAACAGCAAACAAACAAACCAAAAGCCTAAACGGATGGGAATTAAAACCCTGCTTATAATAGGCTGAATGTCAGACAAATGAAGTGTGAGAAAGTAAATCATCATTCAAATTCTCTAAGTATTCAGTAATCTAATTTCTAATCCCAGTCCAATTTCTAATCTGTAAAATCAAAACAAGTTCAGGCTCTGTGTCAAAGAGTGATTTGGAAAGTGGTTCCAGAATTTTATTTCCACAATGATCACAAATCTTCTAAATTTTGTTTTGAAAATCCTACCAGAATGTGAGGTTATTTTTTCCTCCAAGCACTTACCTTGGATGCATTTATAAAATATTTCTGCAGCTTCCTCTAATGTTCCATTTCCCCAAACTTCCCGGGAACTCTTTGTGCCTCGCAGTTTCTGCTTTTCTTTTTGCACATGTGACTGTTCTAAGTGAAGTTTTTCAATGGTTCTTATTAACAATTCAGTATATTTTCTTAAATTATCACTATTTCCTCAACATCTTTATCTGCTCCCGTCTTGATGCTTTACACACACAAATATGAGTCTCACAATAGATTATCATCTGTGCTTGTAAGCTGTCAGGATTGTTATAATTCCTTGTGATTGATCAGGCAATAGAATTTTTATTTCTGCTTAATCTTTTCCCTGCTCTGCAGTTACTTGGTCTGATGGGCATCGAGGTAATCCAGGTTTCTTTGGCAGTTCCTCAGGGAGTTAAATCCAAGCCTTTTGGCCTTGTAGATATATCTGTAATTCTAAATAAAAGAGGATCAGAGAGCTCATGCGAGAGCTGAGATAATTCAATGGAATTCTCTTATTGAACAGTGCAGAATAATATCTCTTTCTAAAGCAACCCTTTACATCCCTTGTTACAGGAGTGAGTTGCATTTTAAGGGGAGATCTACTGGGAACACATGGATAATGTAAAGGGATAGTGTTTAATCATTTGTGGAAATCACTTTGTGCCTGGAGACTCTTGTGCTACTGTCCTTGAAAAGAAAAGTTCCTTCCCAGAAAACTGTTTGTGGAAATGTGCCCAGGCAGGATGATCATGATAAGGGTAGGAGCAGGTGGTATTTAATCAGATTTTTTTTTCCCCGCCACCTCATTTTTTTGGTTATGCTGTTTCAACTATTTTACAACATACTGACATGTATTTTGTCATGTCAGTGCCGTGACGAATCTCAGGAATTCATAAAGTATCTGTGGAGCTGGAGCTCTCAGGTAATTGATGATAATGGTTTGAGAAATACACCTGCATTTACAGCATGTGACTATGCGGGGCTGAAAAATGGCAGGATGGTGCAGCAAAATGTCAGCTCCATGAAAAATGGGCAAAAATTTTCAGTGAAAAGAGCACTGAAAAATAAGACAGCTCATTAAATTTTTGAGGTGATGTCAGATGCTAACCTAACCACCAAGAAAATAGCCTTGATAATAAAGGGTAAGGCTGGCAGGTAACAGTAGTGGATTTATTTAAAAATAGCAGGGGGAGTGTCTCGGAAGCTGCTGAATGAATCCATAAAACTGAACACAAAATCTCTTGACCCCTCTGAACAAGTGTCCACTGGGGGTGTTAAATACAGAAATGCATATTGTATAAATATTGCTTTGAATTATTCTGGGAAAACCTGGAACTTGAAAGAAGCTGTGTCAAATATCTCCTATGAATATTTTCCTGGTAAGAAACACACTTTTAGGTCAAAATATTTGATAAAGTTGGCCGGATTTGGCCGGTAGATATTTACTTCATATCGACACAGGGCTTTTTTGTGATTATTTTTCTTTGCAGCCACCAAACAGAAAAAAAAATAATTATTTAAACAGCTATATTTTTGGCACGTATTTCACATACAGATCGTATGTCTGGCACAATTTCTTTATTTTTATTCTCTTGTTATGGTAGAATTTTCCTGAATCTGTCATTTATGTTTATAATTAATCTCAACAGTCGGACATGTATATATTTTTCTACTTCAATAACAATAATGATCTGGAGGAAAAACACAGGATAAATTACTGTATTGGTAATGTCTTTTGAAATTGTGTGGGAATTCTTGCATATTTTAGAAACCTGGTCATGTTTCCTGCAGTAGTGTGTAATATCAAATATTAAAAATATGCCTGACTAATTGCTGTTGAAACTATTTTACTCATCCCCTTCAGTTTTGTTTAGCTTCATTTCCTTCCTTAAGCTGAAATGTGGAAATGCCAGGGTTCTTTTGTAAATGGCTGATAAACTCTGTTATAAAAACCGCCAGACTTTTATGGGTTAAAAAAAAAAAAAAAAAAAAATTAATTGTGAATTTGATAAAAAAACAGCCTATGGATAATAGAGAAAATAAAGTTGATCCTGGCACTGTATTTAGTGCATGTGTTAGGGGAAATATGCAACAGCAGGATGATATGTTCTTGGTTGTTTCTTGATGTAAACCTGTTTTGTTTTTTTCTTTTTTTTTTTTTTTNTCAGAGAGCCACAGTTGTCCAGGAATGAAGGAAATAGATTTTCATGTTAAATTTCTGTGCTTGTCTTCCCTGTGAGGGTGGGGAGGCCCTGGCACAGGGTGCCCAGAGAAGCTGTGGCTGCCCCTGGATCCCTGGCAGTGTCCAAGGCCGGGCTGGGCAGGGCTTGGAGCCACTGGGACAGTGGGAGGGGTCCCTGCCATGGCAGGGGGTGATCTTTAAGGTCCCTTCCAACCTAAACCACTCTATCATTCTTTTCACCTGGAAGTCAACAGACCGAGATATGTGATCTATGATTTCAGATAGAGAGGAAATCCTGTGTTTTACTTAGGTTGAAGGAATGCAGATTGTCTTTATATTTTACAGAAAATAAGCTAATATTATTAGAAAAAGTAGATACGTTAGAATTTCTAAACCCTGTAGCAGTTTAAAGAAGGATCATATCCTATCAACATAAAGGATTGCGTGTAATTACTCTCTTTAATTAAGTTTTGCTCACTTTGAAGAAATACATCATTTAGCAAATGCTGACACATTTTCCTTTTTAAGACATAAATGGTTAGGTAGGATTGCTTTGATTTTCAAGAACTAGAATTTCCTTGCTTTAGCACTTTTATCTGCTTTAGCCTGAGTTTTGCCAAAGACTGACTTTTATTTCAAACGCCCTTTGAAGGAGGTTGAGAAATATGTGCAATCGATTGTGTTTGGGTTTGGAACAAATCATCTGCTGATTTTCACTGAATCCCAAAGGTTTTTCTGCGTAGTGTTCAAACTTTGCAACAAAGGCAGTGGGGAGAAGTGAAACGTGCTCTAGAGCCTGGTCTGCAGAGGTTAAAGCTGTTTGTGCACCTGCAGGCAAAGCATGGAAATGGTCCGAGATGTCTAAAAATTAAGCTGTTGTACAAGGATGGATAAATATGAACTCTTCCTCCCACCAATTTCCAAAATCAAGGAGACACCAATGCTGTTGGGAAGGCGGAATGGGAGAAGATGAAGATTCTCACCTGCTGGAAAATGTCACCCACCATGACTCTTTGGTGCAGAAGTTTTTCCCTTGGTTCTCCCATTTGTGCTGTGAGAGCAGAAGCAGCTTGAGACTCTGTGAAGTTATTTTTTTTTACAAATTGCTCCGAGCTGCTGAAGCCAGTTTTTACTGCTAAGGCAGAATGAAAAGCCCGAGTGTTCCTCTGGCTGCAGAAAGCATTAGTAACTTGAGAGCCTGAGTAAAAATAATTCTCTGGCTTTTGTTAAATGGATGAAGTTGCAGAAAAATGAATACATTTTGGGCACACAAGTTTTTAATCACTTACAGCAACTGAATTTCAAATTTGTAATATTACAGGCAGAAGCTGAGCCTCTCTTCTGGAATTACACTGGCCTTCATTACCTCCTGACATGTGGAATTAGCTTGGAAAAAATAATGCAGCAGGCAGGAAAAATATTACAATTCTTATTGTCTCTGGTTCATCATCATGTTATCTTTTGGTTTGTTTTGTTAACAGACCAGTGGAGATTGAGACATCACTGCCAAGTAAAAATGCTCTCCCAATTTGGACCAGGCATATTATTATCTACCTTTTTACAGTGGACATGAGGTTTTAACTCATTAAAAGCAGAAAACTGCTTGATAGCAGCAGCTGGGCCATCAGTAAATATTAAGGAGGATTATTCTCCCAGTTAATTTGAAAACAGCCTGCAGTCCAGAAAAGAAACATCCACTCCAAAATCCTCATGAATTGTTCTCAACTTGGATAGAATACTTATTACTGGGGTTGGGTGGAACTTCTTTTCTGATTGGCTTATCCACTGTATAAAGGAAAGTTCTTTTCCCTCACAGCAGACAAAATGAGAGAGTTTGTTTAGTTGTTTAATAAACGCTTAGTTATTTAATTAATTTTATACACTTACTTCCTTTTCTGCAAGTAAAGATTAGACAGCTTATAAAAAACTCTCAGGGAGCTGCTTGGAGCTCATGGTGCTGGCATTTGTTCTGTTTTCACCCATATTTAGGGAGTTTTATGAAAGCCTGTGGTCTCATATACTGACTTTGGTCTGCAAAGCAATATCATCAATCTGGGTGTGGGTCTCACAGAGGAAGGAGCACAAGATTTGCCACATTTTACCATTCACTCGCCTTGCATATACTGATGTGAATATATAGAGAACTGGGCAGTAGAGACTTCAATACCTTGAGGAAAAGAGCCATTTATTAAAGAAAAAAAGGAATTTTGGTTAATACATGAGTGCACTTCTAATGTGAAGAACAGCTCACTAAAGCCAATGAGTGATTCTGGAAATGGATAAAAATGCTTCAAAATACTTGAGAAGCTTTCACTGGCATATTTGGGCATCTAAATTCCAATTTGAACAGCATTTCTTAGGAGAAAGAACTGCCACTTGAGCCCTTTCAGCAGCGTATTTGGCATTTGAGTGAGGACTGAAGATGGGCTTCAATTGCACTGTGTAAATCCAGGGTAAGAACTGAGTTCAGTCCAGTATGTCTAATTATACCACTGGAGGTGAATGCAGTATCTTCCCTATTTAGGAATTGCTAAAGGAAGATGTATTCCTGGCTGGAATGTTCATTTGAATGCCAGTGTCGAATGTCGGCTGGGGTGTTAAATGTTACTTCGAGTGTCAAATTCTAGTTTGAGTGTCTGTAGTTTGAATTTGGGTTCCTTCAGCCCATGTAGATGAATCCAGCATTTCTCAGGCTGTTGAAACACTGCAGGGGTTTTTTTCTCCTACCATAAATCATGTGAATTCAAGTAGAACATTAAGACTTTCAAGTTGACTGTGTTTGCGTTTAAGCCTTTCTCTTGAAATGAGATCGAGATATTAAATTTAAATCACCTCTATGCTCCCTTCTCAAATTGAATGCTTGCCTAAACTGGGAATAACAGAATGTGAAAATCAGCTGTTCCTCTGTGAACTTCTGAAATGAGTAATGCTGATCTTAAATACACCAGTGTTTTCTCAGCATCTGTCCTGTTCAAATATCCTCAGCACGAGTCCATTAGCCTTTCTTTATACTGGGTTCTGACAGCTAGGAAATGAAAATTTAGGAATTTTGACCTCAATTGATAAACTGGAAAATATTTTTTGTTTGAAATTTTAATATTTAAATAATCCTGAATGGCTGCATGACTATTGGTATATGTGGTGTTATATTTTTTCAAATGTCACTCTTGTGTTACTGCACAGTTCTGTGATTTTACCTCATTTTTTGATGTGTTTCTTAAGACTGCAGTGTAATGTTGGTGTAAGTAGCAGTTAATATCTTGCAGACAATTTGTCTGTCATTCCTTCAGAAAAGGTGGTTTCTCTGATGGGAGCTGCCTAGGGTAAGTTATATTTCCATTGCCTCAGAAATAGAATTGATTTCCTTGAGCTTACACAAATAAACATTTTCAACAGCTGTTACCCCAAAACCACTGAGCTCATTTCTCCTGTCACTCACACCAGCATAAATCAGGATTAATTCTCCTGTGGCAGGTGACCCTCTAATACAAAATACACAGAAAGAATCGATGATTTGATATATCAGAAACACATTTTTGGAGAAAGACCGGGAAAAAAGTAGGATTAAAGCTATTTGGCAGTGAGAAGTTGGAGCACGTGCTGCCATTTGGGACCTGTTGTCTCTGGGAGGAACCCCTGTCACATGCTGGGCTCAGCCACAGTCAGAGCACTGGTTCTGCTCCTTCCTTGCCCTTTCAGCTGGCAGGAGGGTCAAGGGCTGCAAAGAGATAAAAAAATAGTAATGGAAAGAAAGTACAGATTTTAAATGCATACATACATATAT
>WAAG01020547.1:59443-69622 GCA_013390105.1 Tichodroma muraria
GCCCGGCTCAGGAGCGGGTGGCGGAGCTGGAGCGGGAGATCGGGGCGGCGGAGGCGGAGATGGCCCGGTGCCTGCGGGAGTACCCGGCACTGCTGCGGCTGCGGATGGCGCTGGAGGCGGAGATCGCCGCGTACCGGTACGCGAGGGGGGCGCGGGGGGCACGGGGGGCGAGGAGCTTAGCCCGGGTCTTCTTTTCCAGGGAGATGCTGGAGAGCGAGGAGCTGCGCCTGGGCGGCCTGGCCCCGCCGTGACCGAGCCCCTGGAGCCCCGGTCCCACCACCGGACCCCGGCCCTGCTGTTACCACTGGACCCCCGGTCCCGGGACCAGATCCTCAGCCCCATCACCGGACCCCGGTTCCTCCGCCGGACCCCAGACCCCTGACTCCTGCGCCCAAGGCCACGGTTCCCTGGGACCCTCTGGACCTCTCTGGACTCACGGAGCCCCGGTCCTTCTGTCCCCCCCGTTCCACGGGTCCCCCGGACTTCTGCGTGCCCGCCTGCCCCGGGACCCCCGGGAGGACATGCACTCACCAGCCTCTCCGGGGTGGGGGTCCCTGCCCAGACCCGAGTGGAAGCACCTCAATAAAGCCCTGTGGCATCACCCGGAGCCGGCCCGTCTGGAGGGGGTTGGGCAGCACTCCCGGCTGTGCTCCAGGCGTCTGTGGTGCGGCGGGAGCGTGGGGGGCTCCGTGGGCGGTGGGCTCATGGTGGGGTGTGGGTTCTCTCCTGCCTGGTGCAGCCCCTCACCCCCGAGCTGGCCACCGCACAGGGACGCTGACGGGGCACATTGTGGGGCCACAGCTTTAGTAGAAACTGAGCTCCCCCAGTGGTGGCGGGTAGACCCTGACCACCCCAACTGTCCCGGGCACTTTGGGGGTCAGGATGGGATCCTGCTCGCCGGGGTGTGGGGAAGGGTGTTGCCCCCAGGGCTTGCTCGCTGGGTGCTGCCCCTGCGTATGGGGACGTTGTCCCACTGCAGTCCCAGAAAGGAGGCAGAGCTGGGGGGATTTTTGAGGATTGGGGAGTTCAGGGAGCCCATGTGCAGCTGGGCAGGGCCGTGGGGACCCTCTATGCCGCCTGTCCCCGAGCTGGGCTGGAGCATGGATGGAGCCTGTCCCAGCCATGCAGATGGACCCCAGGGCTGAGTCTTGTGCCAGCTGGGAGCCCCTCGGGGAGCTGTGGGGGCCCAGCACCTCCCTTCCCCCACGGACAAGGGCCAGGGTTTGTGATGGCAGAGCCAATCCCAGAGTTTTAATAGGGGGAAAAATCCTTTTCCCAGCTGCAAAGGGATGGGAGTTCAGGGGAAAGAGGTGCCCGTATATGGGGTCAGCACCCTCAAAGCCACTGTTATTGGGGTGCATCGAGGCCCATCCAGGTACTCCAGGGGCTCCAGGCTGGGGGGGTGTAGGGGTCCCGGCAGCTGATGCGCACTCGCTGCGCGCCCGCCGGCACCGACGTCTCCTCCACACCCTCCACGAACTGCTCAACCTGCAAAGGGGACAGGGCATGGTCTGGAGAGACCCTCGAGGAGGGGGGCACCAGCACCCCCCAACCCCGGCAGCGCTGGGGGGAGCAGGGATTATAGCCACGGGTGCCAATTCATCACCCCAGGAAGGGAAGCGGCAGAGTGAGGAGAGACCATGGCTGAGCATCTTCCCAGGCACAGGGAAGAGTCAGGGATGGGGCAGGGTGGGCACGGGACAGGGTGGGCACTGGGCAGGGCTCCCCCCTGTTACCTGGGTGCCGTTGTGGAGCTCATACTGTAGATGGTAGAGCAGTGCAAAGTAGGACTTGGGGAGCAGCCAGGAGGCCGGGGGGGCCCAGGCCAGGTGGAGCTGCTTCCCCCGCTGCTGCAGGATCAGCTCCTGGGGCGGATCGGGACGCACTGTGGACAGAGCGGGCTCAGAGCAGGGGCCGAGAGCCCCTCTGGAGCCTCCTCTTGGCCACCCCTACCCCCCTGCTCCTGCCCTGAGCTCACCAATGTCGCGGAGGAAGAAGTGCCTGGAGAGGCTGAGATAGGAGGTGTCCGAGAGCCCCTCCAAGTGCAGCTGGAGGGGGCGCAGCTCCTCTCCGAAGGGGCAGAACGAGGGGTCTGCCAGACTGGTGTTGAACTGGCCATGGTCGCTGGCCACCGGTACCCACGGCCCCACGGAGCCGTCGCTGTGGGGAGGGAGGTGTGAGCAGGTCTTAGGGCTGGGTGACCACGGTGCTGGTGTGGGTTTGGGGGGTCCTGGGGCACCCACCTGTGTGTGAGGCGGGCGCGAAAGATGGCAGAGGGGGGCCCGGGCCAGGAGCAGTGGAAGGAGCCGTTGTAGGACTCAGCCTGGCAGGACATGTTGATCTCCTCCTCACCTGAGGGGGCCCAGGGGTGACTGGTCAGGGGCTGCATGAGGCCAGGAGCGGTACCCCCACCCTGCATGGCACTGGTGGGGCTCCCCCTGGCCCCACAGTGCTGCCCAGTGCAGCCCCACAGGCTGGGCACAAGAATCTCCTGGTCCTCAGCCCTCCACCCCCTGCACCCCATCACCCCTGGCTGCCCCAGCCATTCCCCTCCGTACGGGTGCTGCTGACCACCACGTAGGTGGTGTCCAGCAGGACAGGGCCGGCCCAGCAGCTGTAGTTGCCAGTGGCTGGCAGGTCCAAGCCGAGGATGGTGAGGTTCTGGCCCTCGGGCACCAGTTCAGCCATGGGGTCCTCCTCCCCGTTCAGTGTCCAGTAGATGTGCTGCTCTGAAGTGTCACATCGCACCACCACGTCCTGGTTGAGCTTCCCCACCTGGACTGGAGGTGAGAGGCAGAGCCAGTGGTCAGAGATGGGCTGTGGTGGGGGCAGATTGTCCCCCAAACCACCATGAGGCTGGGTGCCCCTTGGCCTCACTACCACCCCGTCCCACGGTCCTCAGCCTGCTCCTGCACTCCACATCTGTCCCCCCACTCCCCTCACCCCATACCCACCCCACATCACCCTCATGCCCATCCTCTGATCTCCCAGCAGAGCTGTCCCAATCTATATATAGCAATCCCCCTATCAGAGGGATGTGGGTTTGGGATGCCCCTCACTCCCTCTGCTTCCTCTGCAGTCCCTACAGCTGCCCCAACCAGAAGGTCCCCCCTCCTCTGTGCCCCAGGAGCAGCACTCACACTTTGGGGGGAAGGCAGTCAGGGGTTCTGCAGGCACAAGGAGCAGCACCAGTCCCACCAGCACCAGCATCTGGGAAGGGAAAGGGAGGGGAAGGGCAGTCCCAGCTGGATATAACCCAGGAGAGGAGCACAGCCATTGGGGCCAGCCAGGGCAGAGCCCCTGGCCCTGGGAGCAGCATCCCTGAAGCAGCAGGATCCCCCCCGAGACCCCCCAACCCTAGGTCTGTGCCTACCTCTGCGTGTGTCCCTCTGGTGGGCTCGGCAGGGCCGGGGGCTGCGCTCTTATAGTGGGCTGGACTCCATGGGGCTGCCCCAAGGTGCAGTCACAGCAGCATCACAATTCTCAGAACTGGAGAATGGGACCCACGCTCAGCCCCCCGCCGCCCACCCAGCCAGCCCCGGGACTCACCACTGGTACTTCCCGGGGCAGGGGGCACCCGACAGCCCCCGCCCTGCCCCTGAATGCCAGGGGATGGGTCCCCCCCCGGGATCAGTCGGGCAAGGGGCAGCGCTGGGCACCTGGGGTGGTGTTGGGGCTCTGGGTGGTCCCAGCTCTCTCTGAGCCCCTGAACCACCTGAGGGTCTGCACATCACCGTGTGCTGCACAGAACCCCCGCAGTGCCCTGCTACGGGGCGGGTGGGACCAGCGAGGTCTATCAGCACCTGTGCCGGGGGTCTGGAGAGGGGCAGCTCATGGCTGGGCCCCTCTGGGCGGGCTGCGCTGGGTCCCCAAGGAGAGGGGAGGGTTTCCACATAGACTCAGGGTGATGCCCCCAGCCCGGCACAGGTTGTCTCACCCCTCCCCTCCCCTCCTCGGGCCACTGCGTGTCCCATGGGATGCTGTGCAGAGATGAGGACGTAGGGACAGAGATCATCATGGTCACCAGCTGCCCCTTTGCCACCCCACTGATGGCAGCCCACGTCGAGGGCACGTAGCAGACCCCACCCTGGGGAGGGGAGCTCTGCACCCTTTCATGTACTTTCTGGAGTTCCTAGAAAGCAATAGGGAAATGGGGGCTGTGGGAGGCTGGGGGAGCCCAGCTCTCACCTTTTGAGGCACTGCGGCCAGGACAGGGTGGTGGGATCTCCAGGCCCCTCCCTGAGCAGAGCCGAGCCGCTGTGCGTGGGCCGCGGGGTGGGGAGGGGGAGCTGCGACCCCCAGGCCCTCATGCAGCAGCTCTGCCCTTGACCGCAGCACTGTAGGGGACCCCAACAGGTAAGGGAGGGATGGGGCCTTGCCTGGGGGTGCACCCGTGCCCTGCCCCGTCTGGGGCAAGCAGACGCTGGCGGCAGGTTCGGGGGGCCGCTCACCCCCACCTCGCCAACCGCAGCTTCCCCTTGGCTTCTGCAGAAGAACCACAACCACGAAGGGGAAGTCCTGATGCAAAGGCCAGGGGTGCCCTCAGCACGATTGGGACCCCAGCCTGGCACCCGAAACAAGGGTGGGAGGGGAGTGAGGCCTCAGACAGAAACCATCCCCGGGAGACGGGAGGAGCAGGGACAGAGCCCACCCGGGCCAGACCCCTCTGTGGTGATATCTACTGGCGGGATGGACCCCACCCTGGCTGGACCCCTCGCCGCAGTCACGGACACAAAGCCAGGAGCAAAGGTCACAAAACTTTATACAGGAGGGACCCGTGCGTAGCCCCTCGGCCCTGGGCGCGAGGGGAGTGGGACAGGTGATGCCTCCAGCCCCGCAGCAGCACCCCTGGGAAAGATGGGGTGAAGGAGCCCAGTGGGGAGTGCCCACACGACTCCCCTGGCCGGGGCCAGCGCTCCCCAATCCACGCTCCGAGGTGCCGGGGTGGTCCCACGGCCGCTGGCCCACGACAGACAGCGGCGCAGCGCCGAGGCAGTGCCAGGCAGTGCCCGCGCCTCCCTGGGACCTGGGACAGCCCCTGCAGCCGCACGGCCCCCCTGGGGCCTCCCCGGGGCTCCCCTGTCCCCAGGGTCATGGCCAAGCCCAGGCAGCCCCACCGCGGGGCTCCGGTGCTCCGGCTCACTGCAGGACGCAGACGTCCCCCTGCTCATCCTCGCGTCCGGCCGCCTCCGCCAGCTCCGGCTCTGCCGGCACGTCCTCTGCTGCCGCCACCTTCTCCCGCAGCTCCATCAGCAGGTCCCGGCCCTCGCTGGGCGGCAGGTTGCTCAGGTAGTACTGCGGGGCCAACTCCACCAGCCTGTGAGGACAGGGTGGGGTCAGCCAGCTACAGGGACCCCCTGTAAGGACCTGTCCCTCCCCGTCCCCTCACATTTGGGGCTGGATCTCTGAGACCACGCGCAGGCAGTTGTCCTGAGAGATGGTGAACTCGTGGTAGAGCACCCAGGGGGGCAGGCGGCGCGGGGGTGGCCGCAGCAGGTACCCGCAGGCGGGGGCCAGGTGGGCCACGTGCTTGTGCGTCAGCATCACGTAGTTGCCGGAGCCGTCGATGTCTCTGGCGACCTGGGAGGGACCAGGAGGGAGTGGGACGGCTGGTGCACCCCCACAGCTCCCCCATAATTTCCCCTGGGCCTACCTTGAGGAAGTACCCGGAGATGAGGGCCCGCTGGATGTTGAGGGCGTTGGCGTCGGAGCCGAAGGCGGGCGGCGAGACCGGGAGCTCGATGCGGCGCATGACCTCGAGCAGCTCGGCGCGCACGGTGCCCGCCAGGCGCAGCGCCTCGGCGCACAGCCCCTGCTTCCGGCACCAGCCCTCGTCCCCCGCGTCTGCAGGAGGGACAGCAGAGGGGGCGGTGGCGTGGGGGACAGGGACGGCACAGCGGGGGCCGAGATGTGGGGACAGGACGGCGGTGCCATT
Source organism: Tichodroma muraria (assembly GCA_013390105.1). Lineage (NCBI taxonomy): Eukaryota > Metazoa > Chordata > Aves > Passeriformes > Sittidae > Tichodroma > Tichodroma muraria. Next base: position 65,379 of record WAAG01020547.1, read on the forward strand.
GGGATGGGGACAGGTGAGCGGAGAGCCTGCTGGGCTGGGGGGTTTGGAGACCACGGAAGCGTTGCTGCTCCCCCTGTCTGTGGCCCCTTCACACAGGGATTGAGCAGAGGGGACAGCCCCCAGGATAGAGCTGGGACCCCCCAGATCCTCCCCTCGTCAGGCTGGGCACTGGGATGGAGTCAGGAATGTAGCTCCAGAGCCGGGGACACGTGAGGGCGTGTGGGACACCAGGAGGAGCAGGGGATACAGGGGCCACAAAGGGGTCTGTGGGATGCCCACAGAAGTGCAAGCTCCCCACCGCCAGGCCTTGCCCACACTCACGCTGCTGGAAGGCATTGAAGATGTTGATGAGGGTGAAGTGGTCCCCGTTGGGGTGCAGCAGCACCCGCCGGCGCAGGGCCACAGCCTCCTCCAGGTGTGTGGACAGCGGCACGAAGCAGGGAGATGCTGGGTGTGGGCAGGGGGGTCACTGTGTGCCCCCAGCACCTCCCCAGCAGTGCTGGCTCCTGAGGGCCACCCCATGTCCCCCCCACGGTACCTGTGAGCATGGCAGCCAGGCTCACCATCTCCTCCACGCAGTCGAACTCGCAGGAGGCGATGAGGGCCTTGGCCAGCTGCGGGTCCAGTGGGAACTCTGACATGATGATCCCCACCTCTGACAGATTCCCGTCGTCATCCAGGGCTGCCAGGTAGTCCAGGTCCTCCAGCGCTTGCATCAGCGACTCAGGGGCTGGGGTGGAACATCAGGCAGCTTTGCCCACTCTGTCCTGCACCTGCCAGGCCCCAAGTCCCTCTCCAGAGACAACCGAGGCCACAGTGATTTCCACAGTGACGGCCACAGCCATGGCTGCCCCATCGTGCCCCTCTGCTCCAGCCCCCCACGCCGTGCCCAGCCCCCGTGGGCTCTACCTGGGCGGTCCAGGAAGTCACACTGGCCCATGTCAGCGATGTCGAGGCGCTTCAGCAGCAGCACGAGGCGGCTCAGGCTGGTCTCGCTGACGTGGGGCGCAGGGCTGGGGGGCAGGCGCTGCTCAAAGGCCTCCGAGTACAGGCGCAGGCAGGTGCCTGCAGGAGAGAGGCCATGAGGCGCGGCAGGGACAGGGCGGTGGCACAAGCAGGCGGGGACGGGTGCTGGACCGGGGGCCGCCGGCAGTCCTGAGGGGGGGACACTGGAGCGGGGGTCTCACCTGGGGGGCTGCCAGCGGCTCGCTGCATGCGTGACTCGGCCTGGCTCCGGCTGATGGGCCGCAGCACCTGGGACTCGGCGCGGATGCGGGGGTTGTACACCTGCAGGAGGCTGTGAGCAGGACACTGCAGGGGACCCCTGCCATCCCCCAAGGCCCCTCACCTGCCAGTGCAGGGCCACCGCTGCCACCTCCCTGAGGCAGACCCCTCCTCCCAGCCCGGAACATCACGGCAGGGAGGATCCCACAGTGCCCCAGGTCAGACCCAGACCCCCACCCGTCCCCTGTCCCACTCACGCTGCGCAGCTCCAGCCCCGAGTCGATGACGAAGCGCGCGGTGCCCAGCGAGAAGGACGAGTCCCCGAGCCAGTGGGTGACAATGACACGCCGCTCCCGGCTCTCCTCGGGCGTCTCGTAGAGTCGCTGCGCGGCCCGGCCCACACCGGGGTGCAGCGGCAGCACCAGCAGCGGGCCCAGCGCCGGGCTCAGCGCCATGGCCTCCGTCTGGATGGCAGCGCAGCACTGGGAGATCTCCTGCGGGAGGACAAGAGGGCACAGGTGACACCTGCTGACACTCGCAGTGTCCCCGTGCCCAGGTCAGGGTGCTGCCCATGCCCTGCACCCACTCCTACTGCAAAGGAGTCTCAGCTCCCCCAGTTTAACCCCAGCTGACCCGGCCATCCTTTGGGCTCCCCATTGAGAGGGACACCCCAAACCTCCCCTGCCCTGTTCCCCCATCAGCCCACCTGCTCGCTGGCCAGGAAGATGAGGACGTGGCCGGGCTCCTGGCGCCGGTGGATGTCCAGCACAGCCTGACAGGCAGCGGCCACGCTCCCGTGGGCTGGCGGCTCCCGGTAGAGCAGCTGTGGCGGGGAGCTGTGCCCTGGGACCCGCACCACGGGGGGGTCCTGGCAGAAGGCGCGCAGCCGCGGCTCCAGGGCGGGCGAGGTGACCACCACGAGCCGCAGGGCCGGGCGCTGGCGCAGCACGTCCTTGAGCAGCCCCAGCAGCGCGTCCGTGGGCACTGTGCGCTCCTGCACCTCGTCCAGCACCACCACCCCGTACTGCCGCAGCAGCGGGTCCGACGTCATCTCCCGCAGCAGCATCTCGTCCGAGCAGAACCTGCCACGGCCCCACCCCATCAGCTCGGACCCCTGGCTGGGGGGGGACGCCTCGCCCCCTCCCCACAGCAGCCCATGCCGCTCTCCAGCGAGGCCAGGCTGGATTAAAGGATTACGTGGAGCTCAGTGGGATTAGCGCGCTGTGCTCCCAGCGCGGGCCCCGCCGTCCCTCCCGCACCTGAGGATGGTGTCGGCGGTGCAGCAGTCCTCGTGTGGCACGCAGTAGCCCACCTCGTGGCCCAGGTTCAGGTCCATCTCGTCGGCCACGCGCAGGGAGAGGCTGAGTGCGGCCAGGCTGTGGGGCTGGGTGCAGGCCACCAGCCCGTGGGCGAACCGCATGGACAGGGCGTACTCGGTGCACCACTGAGGGATCTGTGGGGACAGGGCATAGGGCAGCGTGGCTCCAGGACTGTCCCCTCCCCGCCGTGCCCCTCCGAAGGGCACAGGGACCCTCCCCATGGATCTGGCTGCAGGATCTCCAGGGACAGGGGCTGTCCAGAGGCACTCATAGCTCAGGCAGGATCTTCCCTCCCCACTCCTGTCGCCTCTGAGCCCCACAGTCCGTAACAGGAGCCCCACGGCCCCACACCTGCAGCTTCCTGCCCCAACGTGGGACACCACAACCCTGCTCTCACATTAGGGACACGGGACAATGGCCCGGGAAACCCCACAGAGAGACAGGGAAGGGATCACCAGGGAGCAGCTGCTGGCTGAGTGCCCGGCCTGATGGTGTGGGACAGTGCCAAGGCCACGCAGACGTCCCTTCGGCACCAGGGACCTGAGTCCTGCTTCCTCCTGTCACCTCTGAGCCCCCCACGAGCAGTGCCTGTGCCTCAGAGTCCCCAGGGCCCTGCAGGGACTGCAGGCAGCGTGCTGCACCCAAAAACACCGGCCCTGGGGCCCGCACAGGGGCTTTGTTCCCCAAATCCAGCAGTGCCAGCCCAGCCCAGCAACTCTGCAGGTCACACCCAGGGAGGTGATTTGGTTGAGCACCTCAAGACCAGGGCCAGCACCCCAACAGCCTGCGGCGACCCAGCCCATTCCGGCCCCGCAGCTGCACCGCCGCTCCCTGCAATCCCTTCCCCGGTCAAAGTCTGCCAGGTGCCGTCCCCGACTGTCACCAGCAGCTGGGACCAGCTCCGCGGGGCAGCCGGGAAGGGTCTGGCACTCCAGCCCTGGCCCTGCATCCAGCTCCGGGAGGGGCCGTTCCCCCTTCCCGCTGCCACCTCCCGTGCCAGCCGCTCCCGAGGCAGTGCCACCCGGCCCGCGCTGCGGGTTTGCCCGGAGCCCAGAGCCGGCCCCAGCACATCACGGTGCCCGCCCACCCCGCCGGGCTCAGTGCAGCGTTCCCGGGGGCCCGGCACCCTCTCCGTGTGTCCCACGGCTCAGGCGCTGCCGTGGAGTCTGGGAGTATCCACACGCAGCCCCCGGCGGGGCCGGGCACCCCAGCCCCTCACCTGCGTGCTCTTGCCGGTGCCGGGGGGTCCGGACACCAGCACGATGCCGCTGTTGCCCTCCAGGTGTTCCATGAAGCTGTACTTGGTGGTCCAGACCGGCAGCTCCCGGCGCTGCCGCAGCAGCTCGTAGTACCGGGAGGAGAAGGGCAGCCCATCGTAGGGGTTCACCTCCAGGTCGCCGTCACAGCCCAGGGACGGGTCTTCATCCTCCTCCTCCTCCTCCAGCGCGGAGCCGGGGCCGCTCGGCCCAGGCAGGGGGCCCGGGGCCCCGGAGCCGGCCATGGCGGGGACACCGGAGCTGCGAGGGCGGGCGGGGGTGGAGCGGGACCGGCGCTGACCCACCCTCGCCTACGTCCCGGGAAGGAGCCCGGTGCAGCCCAGTGCCACGTCCCGTCCCGCGGGGAGGGGGGGGCCTGGGGATACCGGGGACGGGCGGGGGATGCGGGCACAGGGGCACGGACAGGTGCAGAGGGGTGTCACGG
>WAAG01020547.1:78678-97591 GCA_013390105.1 Tichodroma muraria
CCGGGGAAGTGGGGGGGGGGGGACAAGCCTGGGGGTCCCTGGGGATGCCAGCATGGTGCCAGGACCTGGCTGATGGGGCTGTCCCCCCAGGTGATGTCAGGAACGACATCTACCTGACGCTGGTGCAGGGTGAGTTTGACAAGGGCAGCAAGAAGACCCAGAAGAACGTGGAGGTGACCGTGTGCGTCTGTGACGAGGCGGGAAATGTGGTGCAGGTATGGCAGCCGTCCCCTGTGTCACCTTGCCTCGGGTAGAGCCAGCAGCTCCAGTAGCAAAACCGGCTGGAGGAGCCTCTTGGGCCACTGGAGCCCCTGGAGCTGCCTGGAGTAGAGATTTGGGAATAAAGATATGGGAAAGTGCTGTGAAGGATAGAGAGAAAATCATCCTCCCTTGGGGACAGAGAGACCCCCTGGTGACCCCCAGTGCCCCCAGACATCCATCCCCAGGGATGGATGGCAGGGGGGGAAGGAGCTGGGGGTGGGCAGCAGGGCAGGGGGGGTCAGACCCAAGTGTCACCTCCCCAGGCTGGCTCTTGCCCCTCTCCAGGTGTTCTTACACCAGTTCTTAGCTGGCTCCTGAGGAATGGGCTGGAATTGCTGAGGGCCCAGCTGGGCTGGTCCATCATCCATCCATAGGGCCAAGCCCTGATTTGCCCTGGGAGTGCCATGTGTCCCTCCAGAGGCGGCACCAGACCTGGCGGAGGTGGAGGGGATGGCGTTTAGGAAGGTTCGGGCAGGGGGTTTGGGGCGTGGCCGGGGCTGGCAGGGACGGGAATTCTCCCTCCCTGCGATCATTTGGGCTGATCCCGAGGTGTCTCCTGCTGGCAGAACGTGATCCACGCGGGAGCAGGGGACAGCCCCACCAGCCACTACCGCTCTGTTGTCTACTACCAACAGCGGCACCAGCGCTGGATGGAGACCCTGAAGGTCTGGGGAGCCCCGGGGCACAGGGACTGGGGTGGGACAGGGCTGCAACCCCTCCAGCCTGTGACGCTCGCTCCTCCTGTGCCACAGGACCCTGCTGCTGCAGGGGGTCCCCTTCAGGGCAGGCGTTTTGGGGGGCAGTCCTTGGTCCCATCTCGGAGACGACGGAGGTGCTGCCAGGGTCACGGCATGACCCCTGGATGGGCACCCAGCATGGCCAGCACTGGGGAGGGTGGTCCTGGGAATGGGTGCTGCAGCCCTGTCCCCGTCCCAGTGCCCCCAGTTCAGCCTCACTGGTTGACTGGGAAGGATGTGGGGTTGGTCTGCAGCAGTGGACGGTCCGGCACTGCCCTTGCCCGGGCACAGAGGGACATTGCCCAGATGGGGGCTCAGCCCATGCCCCCTGCCCTCACCTTGGCACACGTTCCCACCCCAGATTGCTGTTCCCATCGAGGACGTCCACAGGACCCACCTGAGGTTCACCTTCCGCCACCGCTCCTCCAGCGACTGTGAGTGTCCCTTGCTCCAGGCCTTCCTCCCAGCACTGCCTCTGCCTGCCTGGAGGTGTGTCCCATGTCCCCTCCGACTCCCCCTCACCTCCCCCCCTTGTGTCCCCCCAGCCAAGGACCGGAGTGAGCGGATTTTCTCCATGGCCTTCGTGAGGCTGATGCGCCCCGATGGCACCACGCTGCGGGATGGGGAGCACGACCTGGTGCTGTACAAGGTACGGGGGACCCCCAGAGCCCCCTGAAGTGGGACAGCAGCACTTCTGGGGCCAGGGTCCCGGTCCCTGCCTGAGCCACCGTGCTGGTGGCACGTACCCAAAGTCCCCGAGGGTTTGCAGTGCCTCCCTGCCGTCCTTGCTGTCCTTGGTGGCGGGGGCTCCCTGCACACAGTGTCTCCAATCCCTGCGCTGCTCCTTTGGAATGACAAGTTTTGTTTGGGAAGAGGTGATTTAAGCGTTTGTGACGGGGAGGGAACGTCCCCGTGGTGTGGCTGCGCTTCACCTGATTTCACCAGCCCTGGCACTGCTTGGGTTTGTTCCAAGAGGGAAGGGGAGGGAAAATCGCTGTTCATTTGGGAAAAATGCAGTCAGCTCCAGTGTGAAGGGCCCCTGAAGGTGCTGCCCGCTTACCTGGTGAGCCCTCCCTGGACTGGGACCACTGTGACCAGAGGAGCGGGAGGCACGAGCTGGTCCCTGCTGCCAGGGCGAGCTCAGGGCTCTTCCCTCTGTGCTGACACCTTCTGGGGTCCCTGCCCGGCTATGGAGCTCCAGTGTCCCTGGGGGGTCACCTGCTCCCCCACCCCTGGGCTGCTGCATGGGAGTGTTCTCTGATTTTGGCAACGTGACCACAATTTCTCCAGGCAGAGCCATGTCTCTCCCTTGAGTCCTGCCTTTTTTTGGGATGAGCCAACCTGCTTCTGCCTGCTGTGCCAGCCCAGGACAGGGATAGACCATGCTGTTCCTCCCTGAGGCTCCTGCACATTTGAAATCATTATTGTGTCCCTCCTCCCTGCTTTATTTTTGGGCAAAAGACCCAAATTCTTTAACTGCTGCCGTGGCCCTCAGCACTGGTTGTGGTTCCTGGCTCCCTGGGGACTGTCCCCTCCACAGCAGGAGCGTTGGGCACCTTTGGGACGTACCAGTGCTGGCTGTGGCAGTGAGATCAACCCCCCCACACACCTCCCTGCTAGGAGAACAAATCCCCAGCACCTCCCTTCTGGGACCCTGTTCCCTTCAGAGAGCTGTCCCTGCCCTCCTGAACATCCTGAGCTGCTCCGTCCTCTCCCTGTCTGACTCCGGCTCTTCCCGGCAGACACCGCGGGCTGGATTCTGAGAGTCAGAAGCTATTTCATCTTTTTATCTCTGCTTGCCAGAGGAATGTGAGTGAAGGGCTTTTAGCTGCTCAGACCTCTTGATTTCCAGCTGGTCTGAGCTCCAGCCAGTTTTCCCTGTGCGGGCTAGGCCCTGGGGAGGAGCACAGGGCTCCTGCGTGTCGGCTGCTCATAGCAGGTGTCCTGGAGGGGAAAAAGCCAACAGCAAACATCTCTGTCACCTCCATCCGACCTTCAGCTGGAGGGGTTTCACCCTGCGAGGCTGCAGGCAGGGAAGGCTGGATGTCTGTGAGCTGCAGCCCAGCTGGCTGGCTCTGGTTGTCCCCCACGTCCCAGGCTGGCCAACGAGCAGGGAACGTCTTTCAGAGTCACCCCAGTGAGTCCTCCTGGATGGAACATTTTCAGCTCAGAGTAGGGGACACAGAAATAGGCTGGTGTGTGGCTGTGGAGGCCCTGGCATGCCCATACAGGTGGGAGATGTAGGGTGCCAGTGATGTTGTGGGACAGGGTGTCCTGGACACCTGGGTGGTGTCCTGCTCCGTGTCAGTGTCCCGGTGCGTGCCGGTGTCCCACTGCATGTCCATCCCTGCAGCAGTGCCCAGCTGTGTTTAATTTCCAGCCTCAGACTCCTTTTTGTCGCTCTGCTCCTCCTGCCTGTTGTCCCCGCTGCGTGACAGCGGCTGGGGTTTGGCCATCCCAAATGATTGTCCCAGCTGAGCAGGGTCCCTCAGGGAGCAGCTTTGTGGGATCAATGTGAGGGAGCCAGAGGGTACCCAGGGGTGGGACGAGGGTGCTGTATGGTGGGAGCCACCAGCCATGGGGTCAGCACTGAGCCCCTGGGCACACAGGGGGCCAGCCCTGTCCCCTGGGCCTCCAGCTGTGACCTGTGTTGTGCCCTGCAGGGTGACAGCAAGAAGCTGGAGGACGCCAGCGCGTACCTGTCCCTGCCCTCGGAGCGGAACCTGTCGGAGCCAAAGCTCCTCTCCGGCTCCTCCTTCCGCGTGAGCGGGGCCACGTCGGGTTTAGCCGTGTCCACCCGGGACAGCTTCCAAATCTCCACGCTCATCTGCTCCACCAAGCTGACCCAGAATGGTGAGTCCTGGTCCCCCACGGCGGGGGAGGCGGGGCTGTGTCCCCTCCCTGGTGGTGTTCCCACCCGCTGGATCACACTTCTCCCGATGTTTGGCTCTCCAGTGTCCATCACAGTGAGACAGTGGGATGAGAACAGTGGGAACAGTGAGTGCTCAGTTACTGTTTGGCCATGGGGTCAGAATGGCCAAGGCTGTTCCTGGGGACATCAGCTTAATCTGGGTATTTTGGGGGGCTGTCATCCACTGGAGAGGAGCAGCAGCAAGTGGAATTCCCACTTGAATGTGGCTGCTGGAGGCTCCGTGACCTTCCTTCGAAACTGGGCTGGGAATTGGAGCTCTGTGGCTTAACTCCCGTTCCTGGGTTATCTCAGGGGAGTTTCCAGCCCTGGGCTGCTCTACACAGGTCAGGACAGCCGAGAACACTTGTGCCCCCTTGGCCCTGACACGTCCCCCCTTGGCCAGGGGAAGGGCCCACGGGAATGCTGGGCTCTCCTCCCACCTGCTGCAAGGCCGGAAGGTGGGAATGGCTCATCCTGCTCTGGCTGGAGTGCAGGGGGCTCGGGGGCCATGGCCTCGTGGCGTGGGGATGTGACACGCAGTGACACGTGCCTGCAGGGTCCAGGGCACTGTGGTTCAGTGTGGAGGGGTCAGGGATGAGACTGCTCCATTAATTCCCTTCCTGCAGCACAATTTTGTCTCCCACAGCCACGACCTATTTAAAGTTTGTGCTTTATGGCCCTGGCATCAGGGGATTTCAGCACTGAGCAGTGCTGGGGTGAGGGGGTTCTGGCTGTTCCTGGCAGGGTCCTGGCTGCTCCTGGGCAGTGAGGATGGGATGGGGGAGCTAGGGGTTTTTAACATTGGGATCTGACAGTGAGTGCTCAGTGCTGACTGCCCCGTTCCTCCTGCCCAGTGAACCTGCTGGGGCTGCTGAAGTGGCGCTCCAAGCCCAGCCTGCTCTGTGGGAACCTCCAGAAGCTGATGAATGTGGATGGAGGGGAGGTCATCAAGGTACAGCCAGGATTTGCTCCCCCACCTCCCTCCCTGGTTCCTGCACCCACGGGCCCCCCATGCCCAGAAGCTGGCTCTTGGGCAATGCTGGGGTCAGCACTCGAGGCCTCACAGCCCTCATGTCCCCCCAGTTCCTGCAGGACACACTGGATGCCCTGTTCTCCATCATGATGGAGCACTCAGAGACAGATGTCTACGACACCCTTGTGTTTGACGCCCTGGTGAGCAGAACCTGTGGGCACTGGTTGGACTGGAGCAATGGGGTTTGCTGGTCTGAGTGACCCAGCACAGGGCAGGGCTGTGTTCTGAGGGACGCTGTCCCTCTGGGGGACAGTCCCAGCAGGATTCAAAGGTGTTTCTCCCACACCAAGACGAGAGTGATCCCGGTGATGGGACCAGGGCAGGGTGGGGTCAGGGTGGCTGTTGCTCTGCCCAGGCATCCCCCTGCCCACACCGAGCCGTGCCCCTGCCTGCTGCCCTCAGGTTTTCATCGTGAGGCTGGTGGCTGACAGAAAGTTCCAGCATTTCAACACGGTGCTGGAGGCCTACATCCGCCAGCACTTCAGCGCCACGCTCGCCTACAAGTGCGTTCCCGGGGGCCGTGGCACGGGGAGGGACAGGCTTGGGACAGCTGGAATGGTGGGGGACAGGGCTGGGGCAGCCAGGATGGGGCTGAGGCGGTGGGTACAGGGAGGGACAGGGCTGGAATGCCCACGGATACCCACCCCGCAGGAAGCTGCTGTCGGTGCTGACGCAGTACGTGGAGCAGGCAGGCCGGGGCGAGCCCTGCGAGTCCCTCCCGCGCACCTTCAAGGCCCTGGAGTACATCTTCAAGTTCATCGTCCGCTCCCGGCACCTCTTCGCCCAGTAAGTGCTGGCAGTGGCTCCCAGTGCCGCGCCCTGCCTGGTCCCTGGCCGCGGGGTCTGCGGGAGGGAGGTCCCGTGAGGGTCCCCGTGCTGTGGGAGCGGTGTCAGCGCCGTCATGGGTCCCGAGGTTGTGGCAACGGCAGCTCGGCCCAACTGGTGCTGGCTGCTGTGGCACCCAAGTTGGCACCCACCACTCCTGGCCACGCTGCTGTGTTGGCTGGTCCCCAGGCGGGCTCCTCCATCGCTGCGAATCGTCTCCTTGAGGATTCTGGCAGTTTTCAGCTTCATGCCATCCTCTGGATGCTGCTGGACAATGGTGGTCCACCGTGGGGGTGGGCAGTGCTGTCCACCTCGGGGTGGGAGAGCTCTCCGGCCACTCCAAACGCCCAGCAATGACCCTGCCCCACAGTGACCCTGCACCACAGTGCCCTCTGCCCCAGCCACCCCTGACAGGGGGTTTCCAAAGAGCTCTTAAAATCCTCCCACAGTAGAGATGGCAAAATGTCCTGGGTATGGCGTGGCTGGTACTGCGCTAGGAAGGTTTCCTGGAGCCCAGGTAGGGTCAGTGGGAGGTGTAAGGGGGTGGAGCTGGAGGGTCTGTGAGGTGCCTTTCAAGCCAAACCCTGCTGTGATCCTGTGCTGATCTGGGAGGGGTTCCTGGGGATTGTCGCCATCCTGGATCTGGCCTGAGCACAGGAATGGGCTGGGTGTCTCCACGGCTCAAAGGTCAAGGTACCCCCAGGCACTTCCAGAGTCCTTGCAGGCCTGGTTTCACTTGTTCCCCGTGGGCATGGGGTGCACATCCCAGTCTGGGTGATGGCACAAACAGCCCTCCTCCGGGCCGGCGTGGGACAGGGGGAAATCGGAACACGACCATCGGCGTTACCAGAAAAAGCCGGTGACGTTCCTCTTTCGTTCCACGTACGTGGCACCGAAAGCTGAAGTGTCCCGAGGGAACAACAGGCAGCGAGGTGGGCAGTGAGGGGCACCCCCACACACACGTGGCAAGGGCACTGCACGGGGTGGGCACTGTCTGCCACCGAGAGCAGTTTGTGGGATCGCCCCGTTCCCGGGCGCTGTGGTTCAGCAGGCGGCTGGTTTTGGGGGAAGGAGGGCTTTGCCCCCTCCACCCCAAGCCCAGGATGTGTCAGGGTCCCTGTGGGTGCTCCCACTGGCAGTGAGGAGCTGTGCTGGGGTCCCTGTGTCCCCAGGGACTGTCACACCTCACTTTGCCCCGCTCTTATTAACTCTTTCCCCGCTCTTATTAACTGTGTGATTTGAGCCCTGTCTGTCCTCGCCACTTCCATCCCTTCCCAGTGTCCCATCCATGGCTTTGGGGTGCTCCAGAACATCACACCCAGCACCTGTCTCTCCCTCCTGTGTGAGGACACGGAGCAGATTCCCAGCTTAGGGTGCTCGTGGCAGGAGAAATTAATTACGCAGCGCGTTTGCAAACAGCCCCGTGAATGAGTTTGCCTGGAACAGAGACATCCCCGAGGACATTTAGCAATTTTATATAGCTTCCCTTTATCTCAGCAATCTCAACGTGCAATAACACGGGCTCCTCAGATCCTCTAAGTGCTCTGAACGTGCTGCAATTTGTACAGGCTGTAATCGACAGGAATTGGGTTGTAATTAGAGTCAGTTGCTGCAAATTGCTGGGTCTGGGATTGCCTGTGCTGCTGCTGGAGCTGGACGAACAGCGCCTGCAGCTCCTGTGAGGAGCTCAGGTAGCTGCAAGGATGATTGAGGGCCCTGTCCTCCACCTTGGGACACCTCCCTGTGTCCCCTCAGGGCCCCCCAGCACCCCGATTACACTGTGGTGATGTCTCTCCCTCTCTGCTTCCTCCTTGCTGGTTCCTCTTGCTGCTTCTGCTTTTTAGCCATCACTGTGGGTGGCAAAACTTTCCCTGCCAGTGCTCATTGTCACCCCGGATTTTGAGGGCCTGGAGCAACCCGTGGCAGGGGGTGGGACAGGATGGGCTTTGAGGGCCCTCCCAGCCCAAACCAGTCCATAATTCCAGGATTTCCTTACATAACTGGTGACTGGATAATTTTTCCTGCCACTATTTGGTGTCAGTGATGGGGGAATTACCTCAAACAGTGCCCATTGCCGTGACTTTATTCCTGTGATCACACCTCAGCTTTGCAGTTTTCCTGCAGCTTTGCACTTCCCATAGCTGAAATTCCCTCATTCAGCTCTGGTCCAGCTGGTAAGAGGGACTGGAGGGCTCAGGATATTCCTGCTCAAGTGGGACAGGGCTGAACTGCTTTGAGAGGGTTTTGGGGCTGCAGAATCATGGAAAAGCGGCTTTTTTTAAAAAAAAAAGAACAGAAGAGTTTTCGTGAGTGTGTCTGTGGACATGGTGGGGCAGGGGCTGTGCCAGGGCTGTGGTAGTGCCAGGGCTCATCCGAACGTTCATGGAAGAGCATAATTAATTGGGATGGCCGGCGACCCCCGAGCAGAGGCTGGCGGTGCCAGGGAAGGTGTGTGGCGCGGTGGCAGCGCGGTGACAGCTCGGTGACTCTGGCCATTGCAGGCTCTACGAGGGCAAGGAGGTGGCTGAGTTCCAGCGCTCCCTGCAGCGCTTCTTCCTCGCCCTGAACCAGCTGATGGAGTCCCCGCTGGAGGGTCCCACACTGCTCTCCCAGGTAGGGCTTAGGGCAGTGCTGGGAGGGCTCAGCTCTGGTGTGTGGCGGGAGGGAGGGTGCCCAGGCCAAGCAGTGGCTGTCCCCATGCTGGGGGTGACACTGTCTGCGCCCACGCCAAGGTGACACCGTGTTCGCTTTTGGGGCGACACTGTCCATGCCGTGTGCAGGCCTCCCATGGTGTCAGAAGGAGCTGCCGCCCCGTGCGCTGCCTTGCTGTCCCCAGGGTCCCCCCTCGTGCACCCCGAGACCCCAAGCCCCTCGTTGCGCTGAGGCTGTGGCGTGGAGTCGGGTCAGCAGCTTGGTGGCACTGGGCAGACTCTGTCCTGGCCACCCACGTGCTGAAGTCTGCAGAGGAAAATAGGGGAAGGGTTCCTGGGGATTGTCCCCGTCCTGGATCTGGCCTGGCCTCATTCCCTGCAGCTGGGAGCGGGCTGGCGCTGGGGGCTGGGGGGAGCAGAGCTGGTGCAGGCTGGATGGCTCTGGCATGGGGCTGCACTCTGCACCCATGGCCTCCCTGACAGAGGGAGGCTCCAGAGGATGCTGGTGGGAGCCCTGTCTGAAGGCAGCTCTCCGGTGTCCCTGCAGGGAGCAGCCCTGAAGTATCTGCCCTCCATCCTCGAGGACGTGTTTGGGATCTTTGACTCTTCTGCTCTGGGGTAGGGTCCTTGTGCCCCAACAACCCCAGCCCCGTGTCATGCTCAGCACCTGCCACAGCCACCTCTGTCCCCGCCTCCAGCACAGAGCTGAGGGCGAGGGCAGGCAGGGGGGTCCGGGATCACCTCCTGATCCCCTTCCCACTGCAAAAATGGGAGAGTTCTGCTCAGTTTTAGCAGCTGCCTGTGCTTGGGCAGGGGCTGAGCCTGGGAACTCAGCCCCAGCTGGGTTCATTTTGGGAATTCAGGCAGAGGTTGTCTGCTGGGTGCCTGTGGTGGGCACAGCTGCCCTGTGGGACCATCCTGCCCCACATGGCTCTGCCCCATTGAGGGACTCCCCCTACCCAGCAGCCCCATTCTGACCAGAACCTGGAGCTCCTGGTTTAACTCCTCTCCTGATGGCAGGGCCATACTGCGGGACTTTGTGGGGAACCTGCTGCCCCAGCGCCTGCTGAAGCAGAAGCTGCAGTCCCTGACTCACATTGCCGGCAGCAAAGCCTTCCAGTCCCACGGTGAGAGGGGTCCTGGTGGCACTGCCCTTGCTGAGCTCACCCAGGGGCCATGGCACAGGATGGGCATGAGTCCCTGAGCAGGGACCCCTCCTCTGCCTCATGCCCGGGGTGGCTCCACAGATGGGGACAATTCCTTCACACCTGTGCCCCGTTGTCCCCCCAGAGTGCCGGGAGCTGGTGCTGCAGGCAGCCCTGCCCATCCTGCAGGAGCTGATCCAGGCAGGTGAGGAGGAGGACGCCTGCATTGAGCTGCTCGGCAGCATCCTGGAAGTGCTGTACCAGGCCCAGAAGGTAAATCAGGAATCAGCTGGGCAGTGACCTGACCAAACCCCTCTGAGTGGGGTTAAGCATCAATTCCTGGCCAGGGTATGTTTGGAGCTCACTGTAGTCGGCCAGGGGACTGTGGGTGTCACCGTCCCAGCAGGAACATGCCCAGGGTGAGGCAAAACCCTCATGTTTCCACCTCAGTGAGTTTGTGGTGGGTTGCCCAACACCACATGAGTGGGGAAGGGGCTTCCAGGCTCAGGGATGACACTGACCTGAGGGTGGTGGGGACATCACCAGCTTTGCAGAGCTGGGAGGAAGGTGGAAGCATGAAGGAAGAAAGTGAGGGAGAGGAGGAAGGTGAGGGCAGGGAGGAAGACAGCTGGCCAGCGATTGCCAGTCAGCCCCTGGGCAGTACCACACTCCAAAATAAACAGTGATGGCCCCAAACGTGAGGCAGAGACATGGTGGGAACCCACCCACCCAAATGTGGCCTGTCTGGGGTGGGCTGGGGCCATTCCTGGGGGTCTCAGCCCCGTTTCTGGTGATTGCAGAGCGCAGAGAAGCTGCGAGCGCGGCACAAGGACCGTGGGGACGTGGAGCTGGTGAGTGTTCCTGCAGCAGCACAATGTTTTGGGAATGCACAGGGCTCTGTGCTCTGGCTTTTCAGGAGTCTTCCTCTGTTCCTGCCCTTCCTGGCTGCTCTGGGGTCCCTTTTGGGGGCCCTTTGGAGGTGTCACACCTGCAGTGGAGTGACTGGCGCTGTGGGAGCTGAGTTGTCCTGGGAGGGTGAGGTGGTTCTTTAATCCCCACGGCACCAGAAAGCCCAGGAATGGGATGGAGATCTCAGAAATTGTGGTGAAATGTCTCATTTTGGGCTTAACTTTTAAACCTGAAATAGCCTTTATGGAGAGTGTGGTGGGATGTTTTTGGGAGAGGATTCTGCTCTTGCTTCAACCCCGTGAGAGTTGAACCCACCTTTGCCTGCCCAGCGCCAGTGCAGCCGTCCCCATCATCCTCAGCCATCCTCGGCTGTCCCCTTTGTCCTCGGCCAGGTGGCCACTTTCCAGGCTCATACAGGGCTGAGCTGTACAGAAATCCCAAATCCCATATTTATGCTGGAGCACGTTGCCTTCCTCTGACTCCAGCTCCGGATCAGGCCCCCCATTCCCATCTCGCCACCCCGATGCCGCCAGCCCTTGAATGAGCCATGGCCCTGACACCTCTTTCCTTGCAGGCACAGGTGAAGAAGCACATCCAGATGGTCCTGGAGCGGCTGCTCCACACGGTCAATCGCAGGGTGATCGTCCTGGACCGGGAGAACCCGCTGAGGGTGAGTCCCATGCGCCGTGGCTGCGCCGCTTCACTTCGGGCCACGCAGGAGAGGCACGGGGTGTCCCTGCTTTGGGGGTCTGGGTGTGTGTGACTGGCTCTGCTCCTCGCTGGCCCTGCTGCCAGAACCCAGCAGGATGAGGATGGATGCCAGGGATGTGCCCAGTGGGATGCAGAGGAAAGCAGGAGCCGTGCTGGGAGCAGGGATGGAGAAGCGGGAGCATAGGCGGGAGTGGGCAGGGGGAAGAGGTGCAGGAAATGCTGTTTTGGGAGCAGTGAAGGATTTGGGCTGCATTATCTGGAAAACAAGCAATTGAACCCGGTGAACCGTCGCAGTTTTACGTGCCAAGAACACGTGTGAGGAGCACGCTGGACACACGGGGAGGGAGTCGGGTCAGAGCTCCGCGTGGAGCTGCGGTGGGAGGCGGCAGAGCCAGGGCCGGCGGGGGCTCGGGATCTTCTCTGGGGACGTGGTGGCAAACCCAGGAGCTGTACTGCAGCTTAGAGTGGGCGATGAGCTGTGTTGGTGTGTGTTCGGGAAGCTCGGAGCGGGGAACTGCCGTGCTGTACCGTGCCACGCCGTGTGCCGTGCCCGGCGAGCTGCGGGCAGCCGGAGCGGCAGCTCTGCCGCCGGGGCCGTGCCGCGGTCTCAGCGCCGGCGTGTGATTCAGCCATGACTCAGGCAGGAGATGCATGCGGGGTCGCACTGGGCTCCGTCCTGCTTTTCGCCCTCGTTCCCAGGCTCTGTGACTCAGGGACAGCCGGAGCCGAAAGCGCCGGGCGGCGGTGGAGGAGAGGGGGAGGATGAGGGTGGCGCAGCGCAGCCCACGGCGGCAGGGAGGGATCCTTCGCTGTGCCGCGCTCCTGCTGCTCGCTCGTGGCTCCACAGGTGCCGTCTGGCAGCTCTCCCAGCACCACCCGTGGTTCCCGTGCTGCTGCCGCAGCCCCTGCCCTCAGTCGGGCAGGGACCTCCAGCTGCTGGGAAGGCCTGAGGGGACCCTCATTTAACAAAATACGGTCCATATTTAACAAAAATACCTGTTCCCGCACCAGGACAGCGTCCCTCCATCCGTCCCCTTGCTGCTGGGCAAGAAGGGAGTTGCGCCCCCGGGACACTGTCCCGGCTGCAGCCCCCGAGTAGCGGGGGTGTCCCTGGCACACGGGATGGGGTTTAACACGGTGTGCGTCTCCTGCTTTGGGGTGCTGCGGTGTGAGCACCAGCTGGAGAGCTGCGGCCAAGCCTGCCCACCCTCCAGTCCCCTCTGTGGCTGCGGCAGCCGCTCGCCGTGGCCGGCGGTGGCCAGTGCTTTTGGAGGAGGCGGGACGATGTCCCCCCTTCCTGGGGTCGGTGGCCCTGCTGGGAGAGCTGTGGCTGCTCCCACCGCAGGCACTCCTCAGGGTGTGCTCAGCCACCCGCTGCTGCTCTGGGACCCCGATGCCGAGTTTTCCATCTCCTGGCAGCCCCACAGAGGCTGGGATATTTGAGCTCCTCTTTCCTGTCTTCCTATCATCAGCCAGTGCATCTTCCCCACCCATGAGACCTCTGCCCAGCCCACCCTTCCACCCGGGGGTTTTGGGGGCAGGTCTCCTCTCTCTAGGCCAGAGTCTCAGAGAGACCATTTTCCACTGTCGGTGTTCCCAGTTAACCTGCAGGAAGCAATGGGAGGGATGGGTGAGCAGCCCCCACTGTGGGGTGCAGGGATGGGCACTGAGCGGAGCCTGGGGTGGGCTGGGGCACCTCAGGGAACCCCGAACAGAGGGAAATCCAGGGAAACAGCCACTGCCCCCTCCTCATTCTCATCCTCCTCCAGAACAGAAGTGCACAGGCGGGAGAGGATGTAACAAAAATAGCGTCTCCGTGGAATTTATTGAATTCTCCTTAAATACAGCCGCTGCTCCCCTCGCCGTATCCACACCCGAGCTCCCCGCGTTCAACGGAATGGTTAAAAATAGAAAAGCTGGTGCTACCCAAACCCTACCGTGGGAGGGAGGGAGGGAGGGAGGGAGGAGAGGTGGGCCGGGGTCAGTGCTGTGACGGTGCCCCCGCGCTCCGGGCTCACCGGGCACCGCGCTCACAGGAACCAGAAGCATTTGCGCCGGGATTTCTTCACGTCCAGCTTTGCCGGCAGCCTCGGCACGGGCGACGGCTCCTGCCCTGGCGGTGAGGTGGTCCCCGCCGCCCCCACCGCCACCCCCGCCGCCCCCAGCGCCGTCGGGGGGGAGCTGGGCCCCGCGTCGCCCTCGATGTGGCTCAGCACCCGCTGGAAGCGGCCTTCCTGCTGTCGGAAATCGTGCTCCACGCTGCGGCACGCGGGGCGAGGGGACCGTGTCAGAGGGCAGCAGGGCGTCCCCTTGTCGCAGCCCCGCACCTGCCAGAGCCCCTGGCACCCCAAACACAGCCCCCGGCGAGCTCAGTGTCCCCAGCACAGCCCTCGGGGAGCTCAGATTCCCAAACGAACCCCCAGGGAGCTCATCCACCCAGGGCACGTCCCCCAGGAGCTGAGCCCCGCTGCGCTCCCAAGGTGGCACAGGGACGTGGCCAGACTTCCTGGGGTCACCGCGCACCCCTGTGAGGGGACATCCTGCTGCGTGTGCCGTCAGACAGCCCCTGCCCACCGCCTGTGGGCTGGGAAGGGGGGCCGGGGCTGGATCCGCCCCATCCTGCCGGAGTGTCCCGGCTTCCCCTCTGCCAGAGGGACAGACGAGTCCTGACCATCGTATCATCGACCTATCAGCCTGACCTCGTGGCCCAGGGTCCTTTGGGGTGAGTCCTTCTCGGCTGCCTCCCCTGTCTCGTCCTTTTGTTCCATCCTCTGTATCCAGCCCCGCTGACAACGCCATGGCTTTGTGTGTGGCCAGCAGGAGCTGGACACTGGCCTGGATGGGGACCAGTGCTGAGGTGGGGGGGGCGAGCTGGGGGTCTGTGGGACCCCTGTGAGCAGTGAGCCCCCTGGAACGGGGTTGTGTGCCCCAGGGGCCATGGCTGAGGACACCTGCAGCGTCGGGAAGTGGGGAGAGCACGCAGGGCTCTGTTGCTGCCCATCGCACGGCTGACGAGGCAGGAATTAGAGTGTCCCTGGTCTGGGTAGGTGAGGGGGAGTGTGCCCCCCACCACAGCTCTCAGGTTTCCTGCCAATGCTGGAGCCCTCAGTGTCCCCACAGGTCCAGGTCCCTGCAGCTGTTGCTGTCCCCTCCAGCCTTTGCTGTGCCCACAGCGTCCCCGCAGCCCCTGGTGTCCCCGCAGCCCCTGGTGTCCCCACAGCCCCTGGTGTCCCCGCAGCCTCTGGTGTCCCCGCAGCCCCTGGTGTCCCCGCAGCCCCGCCCTGGTGTCCCCGCAGCCCCTGGTGTCCCCACAGCCCCTGGTGTCCCCGCAGCCTCTGGTGTCCCCGCAGCCCCTGGTGTCCCCGCAGCCCCGGTGTCCCCGCAGCACCCTGTGGTGCGGGCTGGCTGCTGGCAGCCACGTGCTGCGATGTTCCCTCACACGGAAAACACGTCAGTCTCCTCACACCAGCCGTGTCCCATCGGATCAGCGAGGTGCCGCGGAGTGCGCCCGGGAAGGCGCACGTGGCGCGGCCGCCCCGCACACGGGGAGCACCCCGCGAGCCCCCCGGCATGCCGACACCTCCTGACACCTCCTGTCACCTCCTGTCACGTCCCCTCTCGAGGACAAGGAGTGTCCCAGCCATTTCTAGAAAAAAGGGTGAGGGGTGCAGGCTGTGATGGGGGGCGCAGCGCAGGGAGGGACCTCAGCTCCCCTGCAGTGACACAGGGAGGGGTCGGCACCGCTGTCCCCTGAGATGGGACAGGGGCAGGCAGGTCTGATCCCCTCCATGGGGGAGGGTGCTCATTCCTGGGGCCTGGTACTGCCCCTGCTCCCTCACGCTGTGTCCCCCCAGAGCCTCTCCTCATCCCACGGGTGGCGGAAAATCCCACAGCGAGTCCCCAGCGGGAGCCTGGCCATTCCGGGGAGCCACCTCCCCCAGATGTGACATCTGTGCCGCTGCCATGCTGCGTGGAGACAGGCTCGTCAGGCCTAATTAGTCTGAAGTCCCCCACGAGCTACAGCAGGGGAGTGTGGAGCAAGTGTGTGCGGGGAGCAGGAGCGCCGAGGCAGCAGCGCCGCTGAGCACAGGGACACGAGGGGGCCCCAGCCGGGCACCCCCAGCCTGGGGTGCCCCGAGGAGGGGGCACAATGCTCACAGAGCACGGCAGGGCAGTGGCACACCCGTGCACCACGGTGATCAGGCACCACGGAGCACGGCTTGGGACCAGCCAACCATGTCCTACACATCCCAGTGCTAACAGCATCAGCCTAATTAACAGCAAAATGGGAGCACACCTGGCCAGCCACCTGCACTGCAGAGGGGACAGCCAGAGGGACAGAAGGACACCCAGGGTTGCCTGGAAGGGCAGAAAGCTTTAGCAAAACTGCAACCCTTCCAATTCCCCCAAAGATGATGCTGGGAGAGCAGGAGATGCCTTTTCCCACACACCAAATGGGATCTGAGGACACAGCGCAGCAGAGGAAGGGGCTTCCACGCCCTGGCCCAAAGCCAGCGCTGGGAAGCAGAGCCCAGGCCCTGTGTTCCCAAACCGTAGCGAGGGGCAGGAACCCATCTGCAGCATCTGTGCAGAGCTGGCACAGAGACAACAGGATGCAGCCTGGATTTGGAGCGAGCCCACGCACCAGCCGCTAGCGAGGCTTCCCCGATAGATTGCCGTTACGGGAGATAAATGCTCTGCCATGGAGCCAGAGCAGCCCCCTTCCAGATGCTGCACCTCCATGGCGATCACCCTGGCCGATCCTGGGAGCAGGAGCTGCTCCCTGCAGGAAGGAAGGGATAGATCCCACCCAGGTGACAGCCCAGACACCCAAGAGTGGTCTGTGTGTGGTGCCCCCCAAAACGGGGACAGGAGGTGCAGGCTTGACTGTCACCCTCCCTCCTGCCTCCTAGCCAGTGGAGAAGTCCGGCAGTGCAGGGAAGCAGAACCCACGGGATGCTCGGAGCCAGGGCTGGCCCTCACCTGTAGATGATGCAGGCGCAGTCCCGGCAGGTCCCGCAGTTGGCGATGTCCTGCCCGGTCCGGTACGAGTGTCGCCTGTGACAGAGATGTGCCGTGAGCTTGGAAGCCCGGTCTGGGCGTGCCTGCGTCCTCTGCTGCCCCTGGTCCCTCGTGTGCCTCTGTGCTCCCACCCCAGGAGCCAGGACTCTCCTCCCTGGATCCCAGTTCCTTTTCTCCCTGGGATTCAGACCCTCTTCTCCCTGTATCTCAGCCCTTCTCCTCATGAATCCCAGCCCCCTTCCTCTCCGGGATTCCAGCCCCTCTCCTCCCATGTGATCCCAATTAAAGCCAAGCCAGGTGCCTCTTGGCCCTGCAGATTTCTCTGATGGGAGCAAACCAGTGCTGGGCATGGTGGCATCTCCAAACCTTTCCCGCTGTGTCCTCCCATCCCCATCCTCATCCTCATCCCAAGGATCCCCAGGCCTGCAGCCCCCAAGCCACCACACATCTCCCCACACTTGGTGCTGTGTAGGGAGCACAAGGCACGTGGTGGTGCCCTGGCACAGCACTGCCCTGGCAGATGGGCACAGGGAGATGCTCCAGACTAATCTCCAGCCTACGCCAGACTCAGAATTTATCTTTTTGATGCTTTTGTACCAGAGCATCCTTCTCCTCCTCCGGGAAGGTGCACAGGACTTGGATTAAGCTGATTCCTGGCTAGGCTAAGCTCATGCTGCTGCATTTTCCTCCCTCTCCACAGAAGGGGTCTTCACCCCACATGTCTCTGCTGCTGGTGTCAGACCCCAACCCTGGGACACTCTGATCCCAAGGGCTGTACTGGGCTCCTCCTGCACCCCAGCACTGCTGGCAGGTACTCCCTGCTGATCCCTGCTCATTCTGCTCTGTCCAAAAGGAGTCCCGTGAATGCTGTTGGTCCTTTGGGACCCCTTCTCCATGTCTCCATTGCCCCTTCAGGGCTGTGGATTTTGGGGACACAGCTGAAAGAACATGTCCCATATACACGTCACATTTCCCCGTTGAAATCTTCCTCCTGTTACTCGTCCTTGACCACGGTTGTTCTCAGCCCTCAGAAACTGGGTCTGTTAATGCACCAAATTACACATTGCAATGGGGATTTATTCTGCCAGCACCTGAATTAGATCATGAGGCCCTGTATATATATATATATATATATATATGTGGTACGTATATGTGTGCCTGCGGCTCTGGCATTGTACAACAGCCCCCCTCTGCTGGGAGAGCTCATCCTGGGATAGTCTTTCATGTTTTATAGATACAAATTTTTGTGGGATGTTGCTGGTGGTCGGTGCCAGGATGACTCAGGGCTGGTGGCCCTGCTCTGGCGCACAGTGGGCACCTGGGATCTGACCTGTGGCAAACGAGGCTGTGCTGTTCTGCAGCATAAGGACATCAGGATAATGTCTTACTGTGATTTCCTATCCCTGGATTTCCTATCTCTGGGCATCTTGTTTGCTTGTTTGACTGTAACAGTAAATGGAATTGAGGTCTTAATTAAGACCCCTGAGGGGTCCCTCCCCCACTGACAGTGCTCCAGGGGTGGCAATGTTCCCTGTGCTTCAGTCACAGCCAAAACCATCTGATTTAACAGATGGATCGTGGCAATCTTGGGCATCAGGAACAAGCCCCAGAGATTTCACAGGAGGATGCCAGGACCGGCACCTCATGTGGGTTTGTTGGTTGCCCTCGTGTGAGGTGAGTTTGGAGCATTTCAGCCTCAGGCCATTGTGGGCTGACCTAGAACACCTTGCTCCATTTGGCAAATCTGCCTGGGAGGCCAAGGAACTGGGCCTGGGGAACACCCTGCCCCTCGGAGCAGGTCCTGGGGAGGGCAGGATGGGGGTGCTGAGCACCTCCCCGGGATGCAGCCACACCCATCACAGGGGCACCAGCAACTGGATTGGTGCCAAAGGTACCTCCATGGACAGGGCAGGGATGTGGTGCCTGGCTAAGCCTGCAGTTGGGATGTGACGTTCTAGATCCCCACTCCCAGTGACCAATGGACAAATCAGCTGCATCAGAGCAGGGCAGGGGCCCAGCACCCCCTCATCCCCCAGACCTGCACCCCTGCACCCATCCCTGGGCAAGGGGAAGGCACCGTGGGCACATGAGACCTCGCACCAAGACATGGAGCCTCGTGCACATGGACAGCAGCTCTGATTTTCTCAGAGGGAAACGCCTTCAGGAGGCAGCAGCATCCAAATCTCTGTCAGGGTGCCCCATCCTACATCCCCAGACCCCGGGGACATTGTCGCCACAGCCCCCCACTCCATCCCCTCCTACTCACCCGTCCCTCTGCGCCTCCTTCTTCTCCAGGTCCTGGATGACGTCCAGCAGCACCCGGATGGTTTGTTGGCTGGTCTCCAGCACCCCTTCCAGGGACTGCAGCTGGGAATGCAGGTCCCCCTGCTCCCCGGGCCCCCGGGGGCCCTCTCCCTGAGATGTCCGGGCGTCCTCGTCCCTCGCTGGTGGTCCCACCGGCCCCTTGGCCACCACCACCAGCTGCAGAAGGTCCTGGACGTGGTGCAGCGTGTCCGGCTGCTCGGCGGCGAGGCAGGGCTGTCCGTGCCGGGGGGCCTCCGCTGCCCACCCGGCCGCTCGCGTCCCCGCGCTGGGGCCCTGCGGGGCTGTGGACGGCGGCTCCCTGGGCCCCTCGGGTCCTGCCCAGCCATGCCCGGGTTCGGCGGCGCGGGGCCGGCTGCAGGTGCCGAGGGCAGCTGGTGTCTTGT
>WAAG01020547.1:98755-120019 GCA_013390105.1 Tichodroma muraria
CGCCCATGGCTCCCGGACCTGCGGGGACAAAGAGAGGTGCGTCAGACCCGGCCACGCCACCGCGGGCCCCGAGGACACAAGTGTCCCCGTGGAACTGCCGGCCTCTCCCGCCTCGGCTCCCTCCCAGCCCACCATCACCAAACGCGAAGAGACAGGCTTTGATCTGCGGCGCTGCCTCCTCAGCACAAAGGGAGAAGGGAAAAGAAAGCCCTTTAGCATAAACACGTTCCGAGTTCACAGCTCAAATCAAGCAGAAGCAGCTGTTAAAAATAGCTCTGCCTCGCCGGGGCTGGTGCCTCGTGCGCGGGGCGCGGGCAGCGGGAGGGCAGGGCAGGGGCCAGGGCGAGTGGCTCCCGTGGGGCACGGACGGACACGGGGCACCCTCCACACACGGGGCACCCGCCACACACGGGCACCAGGTCTGCGGGGGATGGACAAGGCGTGGGGCACCCACCCAGCACGGGACATGGCGGGAAGTGGGCATGGGATCCATCCTGCCTGGGGCATGGCCTGAGTGACACAGGGGACCCATCACGAGTGAGGCACGGCCAGACGGGCACAGGGGTTGTGTGGTTGTGGCCGGACTGGGCAGCGGAGGTGCTGGTTGGGCTGCAGGCATGGGGGACCAGCTCTGTGAGCAGTGGCGAGGCAGTGGCTTGGGGACAGGGAGCCACTTCAGACACACGAGAACCAGCAGGAGGGAGAGCCTTCGGTAAGGCCGGGGAATGTCCCTGACAGCAGCAGCATTTCACAGGCGGCACAGGGGCAGGACCCGGCGTCACAGGGGGGTTTGCACCCAGCTGTATCCCCATCCCTGCCATCATCCTGGTCCCTGCTGTTGTCCCCGTCCCTGCCATCGTTCCCGCAGGGCTCCTCCTCCCCACACCTGCAAGGTGAACCACTCCACAGCCCTGTCCCAGGCGTACCCCCACCCCCGTGCCCACCTGCCTCTGCCTCTGCCCACTGGGCCACCGGCTTTGCTCCAGCCCATCACACTGCCCGGGCACCAGGAGCACGGGGCACACCGGGAGCCCTGCTGGGATGTCCCGGGGTGCAGGGGAAGCCGTCGGCTTGTTTTGGGATGCGGCCAAAGACAGAGATTCCAGCCGCAGCGAGCAGTGGTTCAGCTTTGCCGCACCACCTCATGTCCCGTGTCCCACATCCCCGTGGTCCCCGCCCCAGACCACGGCCCGGTGCTCCCGCAGTGTCCCCGCACCATCTCCGCGCGCCGAGGCGGGAGCCTCGCTGGCTCCGCAGCCCCCCTGCCCTCACTGCGGACGGACACACGGCCCAGACACCCCCGGCCCCCTCCCTGTCTTGCCTTATTCCTGCTGGCACGAAGCGCTGACTCAGCACAGCAGCCCGGAGTCCCCAGTGCCGGCACAACCAAACTTCCAAGCGCTGCGTGCCGGTGCCCCGTGCCTGCCCACGCCGGCAGCGAGCACCGACCCAGCGGAGCAGGGGGCCCTCAGAGCCCTCCCTGCGCCCACCCCGGCCCGGCACGCCCCGGCGCCTCCGCACACCCTGCTCCGTGTTCGTCGGGATGCTGCTCCACGCGCCGCCCAGCCGCCCGGCGCTTCCCTTCCCGAGCTTGGAGCCTTGCCCAGACACCCGGAGATGTCTGCGAGGCAGGACGAGACGAGGGATGGGATGGGGCTCCTCGTTAGTATGGACAGCAACAGGCGGAGGAGCGAGCTGGCTGGGGCTGGAGCCAGGGGCGCCCGTCCTCGCTTCCTGCATCACCACATCCCTCCCGGCCCGGGGCACGGGCACCCACGCTGGCCTGGGCAGAGCCTGACGGGGTATCCACGGCCGTGGGATGAGCCACCCCTGAGGCCCCATCACAGATGTGGGGTCACCTCTCTCCTTGTGCCACAGCGATGGCCGGTGCCCAGAGCTTGGTGCCCCCGGCCCGGGCTCCTGGCAGCATCCTCGGCTGTGGCCGTGCCAGGGATGGCAACGTGCCGAGGGCAGAGGGACCTGCTGGCCATATCCCTATGCTGGAGCCCAGCACTCCAGAGGAGCCTGCGTGTGGCCAGCCTGCTCCGGAGGGGTCCTTAACGGGGGCGTGGGGCAGAGGGTGATGGGAACGGCTCCGAGGGCCGGGCACGGGGCAGGAGCATCGCTGGCACGGTCCAGGGGCAGGACCAGCCCCGTGATGCTGCGACGGGGCCCTCGCCGAGCCGTGGCTGACGCAGCGTGGGACGAGGCCGTTCCCCTGCCGACGCAGCAAACGCGGCGCTGTCACTCAGCGGGGCCTCGCCGGAGCACCCTCGGCCTTCCCGAACCACCGGGAGATCAGAGACGAGCCACAAGGACAAAGGGAAGCCTATAAATTATACATGGAGCGACTCCGTTTGGGAACAGTTCTGAGGATGTCAAACACCCACGCCAGGACCCTCCCACGCATCCCTGCGTTTTCTCTGTGCTGTGGTTGGATTTAGTGCCGCGCTCGGGCACTGTTTGCAGCACGCCGGCATCTCTGAGCATGGATAATGAGTCCCTTCGTGGGACGGGATCAGGATGGTGCAACCTAGGGGCTGCCCTGTCTGATGGACTCTCCCAGGCTGTCCCTGAACCTGAGGAACCCACCCTGCTGATGGCTCCAAAGGACATCTCCGATGCACCTGGCACCCAGCCCACCAGCACTTCCCAGCCGCTCTTCAAGCACATTTACTGGCAGTGGCGCTCAGTGCCTCAGTCCTGGGGCTGCTGGAGCCACTCCAAAGTCCAGAGCCCACCACAGCCCCCTCCAGGGTCTACTCCAGCAGGACCCCAGGGCTGTGGTCACTCCTCCCTCCAGGAGAGACCGGCGCAACCTCCCGAGGCCGAAGCGGGAGCTCTGGTGCTCCACTCTGATGTGCCCTGCGGGACACTGCGGTGCTCCTTGGAGTGGTCATCGGAAAGCGACCTTAGGAGAGCCCAGTGGGTGGGACAGGGAGCCACGGAGCCCTGGCATGGTGAGCTGGGGGATGCAGGTGGGCTGGAACCGTCTAGGGAATGTGTTTGGTGCTTGACTAATCCCCTCTGAAGGACGGCAGCATGAACCAGCCTCGCCAGTCAGCGCGGGGCTGCGGAGAACACGGCTCATCAAACCCATTTGCTGCCGGGCTTGATGAGGTTCCAAGTTTGGTCAGTGGAGGTAAAAGCCTCGGCGGAGCAGACTCGGATTTCTGTGAGGCATTTGACATTTCAACGAAGAAAGCAGGATGATCCCAAAAGCAAAGTTGCGCACATTAAGTGGGTTAAAACCAGCTAATCGGCACGTCTTTGCTCGTAACCATCCCGTGGCCCTGACCACAGAGGGAAGCTGAGGAGAGGGGAGAAAATGAAGAGCAAGGAAGGAAAAAGGCCAGTACAGAGGCAGGCAAGGGGCATGGAGCAGAGGCTATGCAGGGTGGGGCTCTGGGTGGCAGCTCCAAGCTCCACTCACGGCAGCTGGAAATGCGTGTTGGCAGGGTGGAGAAGCAACTTCCTTAAAAAGTGAGGCCAGCTTGGAAGGGTTTTGCACAGTGGTGGACCCTCCATCTCAGCAATTTTTTATGGTCTGAGTGTTTTTCTCCTCTGGTTTCTATGGGAATTCCAGGCACATGGATAAGGTGAGACAGCAGGTCACACCGGTGATGTACAGGTGAAAGCAGTGAAAGCCACTGTGACACAATGGATGCCATGAGTTCTGCAGCATGCTTGCTCAGTTGGGAATGATCTCTCCTCCACTGAGTGGCCCCAGGAGATGAGGAATCATCTTCAGGATGCATCAGGAATACCCCGAAATCCGCACCCCTTAGAGATCCCCAGCACTGGGTTCCTCTGGCCAGCGCTGATGGGTGGTGGATTTTGTGAGTAAGAGGCACTAAACCTGCCAGGTTTGCATCATGGGACACATCTCTGATGGTGCAGGGCTGACCTCAGAGGTCAGAGCCCTGCTTCACACTGCCCTGTCTGGAGAGTTACCTGCCAGCTTCAGCTCTTTCTCCACCTATCCCCTCCCTCACCCTTGCCGGTAATGCTGTGGAAGAGGGAAAAACGGAGCAGACACATAAATCTTCTCCTCAGGACACAGGAAGCCAGGAGATGAGATTTATGAGAGAGGAAGTCAGGTTCTCCTGGAACCGCAGAGGAGAGAAGTGAATGACCCAGCTCTGCTCACGAGGTAGTGCCTTTGTGGGGCAGCACGTCTGATTTTCCTGATCTCCAGAGGGAGAGAGGTGCTGCTGGCAGTGGAGCGGGGCAGCACTGGAGGATGAGGCGCTGGAGGGGCAGGAACCAGGCTCATGACACATCACTCCACAGCAGAGCCTAATCCTGCCTTGGCTCCAGGAGGACTCGAGGCGTTTGTTCTCGGATCAGAGCATGTGTGGGACTCAAGGACGGAGGACTTGGAGCAGCTCCTCGGGCAGCTTGCACACCCAAAATCTGGTTCCTCGCTGAGGAAGCTCCACTACGAAGCCAGCTCATGCCCTGCCCTCATGCTTCTCTTGGAGGCTCTTCCAGAACCCGGCTGCTGGGATCCTCACAGACCTTCTCATTTCCTGCAGGCACTTAATCACGGCCCGTTTATATCCGACTGTACTCGTGCCAATGGAGCGCTTCCGCTCGAGCAGCTCTTCTCCCTCCTCGGTGCTCAGCCCTCGCAGTCCCCAGCAAGGAGACCCCCCTTCTCCAGCCACATTCCCAGCGCTCCCCGAGTCCGGCTCGGCTCCTGTCCCCGAGGCCAGCTCCCCATGTCCCTGATGGACCTCGCAGTGCCTGACCCCCCTCCCTCTCGGCAGTGCTCAAGGCTCTGCTTGAACACCACTGCGGCTCCCCCAGGGCGCCTGGGCTGGCCCCGCTGAGGACACAGGCGCTGTCCCTGCCACCAGGGCCATGCCTGGGGTGCCTGTGCCCCGCAGTCCCCCCAGCTCCGCATCGAGCATCGCCCAGGGGTTCTGGGAGTGGCACCGGCACGCGGGTCCCAGTGCGAGCGGCGGCTCACACGAGCAGAGGGATCCACACTCGTCCCTATGTAGGTCACTGGCTGAAGTGCTCTGCGGGAACATTAGTCACTCTCCCAGCCGCGGGGCCCGGGAGAAGGCTCTGGCACCCGGCCGAGGCTGGGAGCCCCCGCCGCCCGCCTCGCCCCGGTGCCAGCACCCACGGCCACCCCGCGGGCTCCTCTCTGGGGCCACCGAGGCTCCCAGCTGGGCTGGCCACGCGCGCCGTGGCTCACGGCCATGGAAGGGATCCCGTCGGCCGGGGAAGGAGGAGCGCCATCCTCCCGGCACGCGGAGGTCACCGGCTCCGCTTCCATCGCTCCCCTCCGACTGCGGATGTGCTGGTGCTGCAGATGGAAGCTGCACGCGGTCAGGGAGAAGGGAGTACAAAGCCTCCGCACGAGCCTTCAGAAGCTGCAGAAGCCAAATTATTCCTCTGTCTCCCGTGGATACTAATACGGCTGTCATGGCAGTGGTGTCTCTGTTCCCTGTGCTACCTGCTGGCGTTCCCACCTCTCTGCCAGGCAGAGGAGCATTGGTATCACGGTTTTAATGAGACACGAAGAGGTGGAGTGACCTGTTTGGGGGAGCACGGGCAGACTGGGGCAGACAGCGCGTGCGGAGCAGGAGCAGCTCAGGAGGAGTTTGTTCCGTGTCCCAAGGCTTCCCTCGGCCGCATCCGTGGAGGAGCAGGCGAGAATCCCTGGAGCTGCTGCAGGCACTGTGGTTCAGTGCCACCCCCGGGGCTGCAGGAGAGACCACCCTGGGAGGAAGAACACCCTGCTCGGCTGCTCCCTTCCCAGTGAATGGGGTATGGGCAATACCATCCTCCTCCGAGCCCTGGAGATGCCCTGCGTGGCTACACGGACCTGGCAAGATGCTTGTGATGGAAATCCAGCCCAGAGAGCTCGGCTGGTGCCCAGCACCAAAACCCAGGGCTCTGCTGGCACCTCTGGCTCGGGCTGATCCTGCAGCAGTGACAGGACAAGGGAAGTGGGACGCGGCCCAGAGACTTGGCCACAGGAGACCCAGCTCATCTTCAGATCACCGCAGCTCTCCGGGGAGGATGTATCAGCTCTGGCGAAGGGGTTGGGCACCCATCTGGAGCCCACCTGCCCCAGCGTGCAAAGCAGCTGTCTGGGCCAGGGGATCCTGTGTGACAGGGGCTCTGTGAGCTCCCTCACAGGTCAGAAATGGCATCAGAAAGCCACCAACTGTCCCCAGAGCACACTTCTGGAAAAAGCTGGAAAGGCTTCACAGCCCAGCAGTTCCTGCACTGCCCGAGCCGTCCCTGCACACACAGGTCCAGGCTCGGGGGGCTCGGTCCCGGGTGCAGCAGGGACCCCCTAGAGCAGCCCCTGCCCCACCAACACGCACTGGCCACAATGCTGGCAGCCAGCGACACGGCCTCTGCAGCTGCAGCTCCCAGCACTGACTGAGAACGTCCTTCCGGAATACAAATTCCTGCCTTTAAGTGCATTCCCAATGCCATCGAGCAGCCTGCCCCCCTTTATCTCCACGCGCTTTAGACAACGCTGGCTTCCAGGGGAATTTGGGAGTTAGCAAGCGTCTTCCTTCACCTCGCGCCTCAGTTTCCCCACCACCAAACAGTCCAGACCGTACGGAGGCTCTCCGCAAACACGCGAGGCAGTCTCTGCCCACGGCACTGGTTAGGACCGGAGTAGTGTTGTTAGCAGGGACAGGAATAGACCCGCTAATTATCTGTGGCCTCTGGATGCCACCATGCTATTAAGTAATTACAATAATTATCGTTTGTAAAGAAGACAACCTCAGTCCGAAGGAGCTTCTGCGACGAAATCCACCCCGAAATCCACCCCGAAATCCACCCCGCTCCTCCGAGCGCGCCGGAGGGACGAACGCTCCCTGCGGAGAGGGGGGACACAGGGAAGGGCCGGAGGTGCCATCCTCAGCCCGGCTCTGCCCGAGGGTCCCCCCCGCTGCTCCCGGTCCCGCTCCTCGGGAAGCACCGCCGGGAGGGAGCGCAGCCGGCGGTGTCCGCGTCCCCTGCCGCCGCGGCTGTGCCGAGGGGCTCGTTCCCGTACTCGCCCCCCGGGAGGGGCCGAGTGTGGAGATCGCCGCGAGCTGCTGCCGGCACTGAGCTCGCAGTGCCCCTCAGAGCGAGCGGCTGACACCGATGTCCCCGTATGTCCCCGTGCTGGCACCGCCGGGGCCCGGTGGTTACTCATACGTGTCCACCTCGTGCTCCCAACGCGAAACCGGCTCCGCGGAGACCTCGGCCCCTCTCCCGCACCGCTGCCGGCAGCCGCAGCTCTGGCGGGGCTTGTGTGCGTTCCGGGGACCGGAGCAACCCGGGAGGGACCGGCGCACCCCGGGAGCCGCGCATCCCCGTTTCTCGGGAGTGCCTGGGGCTCGCTCCCGCATCCCGGAGCCCCGCTGGCGGACACAAGGCCTTGGGCGCGGAGCGCGGCGCCGGGAGCTGCCGGGAGCAACGTGGGCTGAATCCCTCCAGCCCCGGCCGGCGTCACGGCGGCGCGCGGTACCGAAAGTGACATCCCTGGATCTGCGTGTGCGTGTGTCACCCGGCACAGCCCCGGCTGACGGACGCGTTCCTAACGAGGGGGAGCGGCGATGAGCCCGCCTGGCCGCTCCCCAGAGCGGCTCCAGCACGCAGCGACCCAGCGAGCGGCGGGGCCACGGGCCGGGGCGGACAGGGCGAGGCTGCGGCACCGCGGCACGACGTGGGGGTCTTCGGCCCCTCTAACACAGCAGCTCCCACCACAGACGCACCTGCCTAGGCTACACAGCGTGCCACCGCTCCAGCACGGCTGTGTCCCCCAGAGACCCTCGCCACGGCAGCCGGCGGCCACCTCGGTGCGGGTGCCCAGCGCAGGGGGCTCGGTGCGGGGTGCTCGGCGCACGGTGCCTGCCGTAGGACGCTCGGTGCCACCGTCCCTGTGCCTCCAGCAGTTCCCCGGGCAGCCCCTCCTCGCCGGGAGCGAAGGAGGGGAGGACAGGGAGGTGCCGCGACCCCCCGGGATTCGGGGACACCGAGGATCCCCCTCGCCAGCCCAGCTCGGCTCCTCGCCCCGGTCCCGCCGGCCCCCGCGCATCCCGTGGGCCGAGGGTACCGCTCCCGCGCCCCCGGGGTCCCCGCACCGCCGCGTAGTCCCGTTTTCGGGGCTCCCCGCACCGTGTCGTCGCTCCCGGCCCCTTGGTTCCCACGCCCCGGCCGCGGGGCCGCCCGGGGTCCCGGTAGCGGCCGGTGCCGCAGGGCCGATGCCCGCAGCACCCGGTCCGGCCGCCGCCCCGCTCCTTGGCCGAGCCTCCTNTGGTCCCGCGGGCCCCGGGCGTGCCGGTGCTGCTGCGCGGGGCAGCGCTCGGCGGGGCGGCCGCGGGGCCGTGGCACCACAGGGATTCCCGAAGGAGCGGGAGCTGTTGGGGTTTGATCCGTTTGCTTTGCACGAGAGAATCCCCTGCAAACCCCTCGTAGCCAGGGCTGGCCGTGGGCGCACGTTGCTTCCCCGCGGCAGCCCTCGGGGGGCTAGGCCCCGTCCCGGGGGGCTCCCGGGGCTGCCCGGGGCTGGTGGTGCGAAGCTGGAGCCCTTGGTCACCAGCAGCAGTCACTTCCCTCGCCGAACCTGCACGTAGCTGGCAAGTTGGGGCTGCAATGGGGCTCCGTCTCCGCCGGAATGCAGGAGGAAGCTCCAGCAGTGCCGGACATGCCAGGGCTGGAAGGTGCCTGCGGCGCCCGGGATGGAAAGTGGTGCCCAGCACTCGGTGCTGCCCTCTCAGGGCTCAGGGCACGGCAGTCTCTGGGGCTGGGTTTCCACCTGAAGCCACCCACAAAGCTCCATCAGTGACACCGAGGCACAGCAGGGCCATCACTCCTCCTGAGCATGCCAGACGATGCTCTTACCCCAGAAACAGCTGCCCTTTCCCGCAGTTTCCAGCCTCGGGAGTGTCTCTGGGACAGCTTTCTGGGCAGCATCCGGCTCGTGCACACTCCGCTTGTCTTGCTACAAAGCTGGGAGTCTCCTGGAGTGGAGCTAAGGGCTCAGTCTGGGACCCTTCACTGGAGGCACTCCAGAAGGAACCTGCTTGCCATTTTCGAAATGCCCTTACATCCTCAGATGGCCTTAAATTATCTCAAAAATGACAGAGGTACTTCAGCACCACTCTGTAATTACACCTGCATCCCCCTGTCATCGTGGCGGGTACAGGAGCTGTCCCGTCCCTGGACTGGGATACACAGTCTGGGAACTGGACACGAAGGGACCAGGAGAAGAGGTCTGGGGAGCTGGGGAAGAAGGGACCAGGGAAGGCAGGGATGAACAGACCCCAAGGCAGTTGGGGCTCTGGTTTACGAATGGACTGGAGGAACAAGGACAGCGTCCTCTTCCATGGTGCAGCTGCAGGACTCAGCAGGGCCTGACCAGCTCCTCTCCCCCAGAGCCACTACGTGGCCTGCATGGCCACCATCCTGAGCCAGATGGACAAGGACCACTACAGCACCTACATCCGGGCTTTCCCCTCCCGGCCCGAGCTGATGGTGAGCGCTGCCCCACGGCAACACCGGGCCCTCTGGCACCAGCACCTCCCTCACTGCATCCCCAGAGGGCACTGCAGTCCAGCAAGCTCCTCACGTCTCTCCCTCCTTTGCAGGACTTCCTCATGGAGACTTTCATCCTTTTCAAGGACCTGATTGGGAAGACAGTGTATCCTGGTGATTGGGTGGTGATGAACATGGTGCAGAACCGGTGAGGGCCTGGGGAGGGACCCGCAGGGGGATGCTGGCGTGGGTGTGAGCACCTGGGGTGCCTCGGGGCAGGTGGGCACCGGAGCATGGCTCCGGGCGTGCAGGACTGGTGCGCTGGACAGTGTTTGGCTGCGCTGAAGCGGGCACAAAGGACACAAAGCTGGACCCCTCTGTGAGACGATGGTGGGGACGTGGATGGTGGGCACACCAGGCCGGGCAGTGGGCATGCCGGTGCTGCCCTCGCTCAGAGCCCGTGCTCACTCGCCCCAGGGAGTTCCTGCGCGCCATCGACCAGTTTGCCAGGACCTTAACTGAGATGTTCCTGAGCAACAGCAACTTCGAGCTGCAGGTGGGTGGGCGCTGCCTCAGTCCTGCTTCGGGCCAGGTGGGTCAGGAGAGGACCCAGCCTGGTCCCCAGCCCACTGTGCCACCCAGCCTGGCACTCATCCCCGTGCTTCCACTGCAGCTTTGGAACAACTATTTCCACCTGGCCGTGGCTTTCCTCACCCAGGATTCCCTGCAGCTGGAGAACTTCTCCCCGGCCAAACGCAACAGTATCCTGGCCAAGTGAGTCCCCATCCCGCCCGGCCAGCCACACAGCCACACCTCGGGGCCCTGCCCCGGGCTGCCACCGTGCCACGAGGTCAGGGATTTTGGCATGAGCCTGCTGGGCTGTGTGTGCCTGGGGCTGCAGAGCGATGCTGACGGACCTGTGTCCCGGCAGGTATGGGGACATGAGAGCCACGATCGGAGCGTCCATCCGGGACATGTGGTACAGCCTCGGTGAGCAGTGATGGGCGATTTTTGGGTCTCTGTGGGCTGATGTCCATCAGCACCGTCCCCAGAGTGGGCATGGGGAGCAGCGTTTTGCTGGTTTGGGCACGGGAGCCTGCATGGGTGTGGATCTGCCCCCCCAGCCCTCCCTGTCCTCCCAGGCCAGCGCAAGATCGAGTTTATCCCGGGCATGGTGGGTCCCATCCTGGAGATGACGCTGGTACCGGAGCTGGAGCTGCGCAAGTCCACCATCCCCATCTTCTTCGACATGATGCTCTGCGAGCACCGGCTCACCGGGAGCTTCAGCCGGGTGAGGGCCGACGCTGCCCTGGGAGAGCAGGATGGGGTGGGATGTTGTGGGAGCCACCCACACCAGGGGAGTGGCATGGCCTGAGAGCGGGGACTGGAACCGGCTCTTCAGGATGGTCTCTGGGGAGGGGCTGCTCCAAGCTCAGCCCATCTTCATCCCCTCTCTGCAGTTTGAGGATGAGATCCTGCGCAGGCTGGACAGCGAGGTGGAGGGCGGCCGGGGGGACGAGCAGTACATGCAGCTTTTCAAGAGCATGTGAGCGTGCAGTGACATCCCTGCCACCTTCTCCCCCGGGCACGACCCTTTGCTGTCACCATTCCCTGCCATCCCACTCCTCCTCACGCTGTGCCCTGGCCCGGAGTGTGCCACGGGGGAAAGGGACCAGCGAGGAGGAAGGCTGGTGCCTGAGCACCATCGTGTGCCCCCTGCACAACTCTGCTGCCCCAGCCAGCCTGCCCGTGCCTGCTCCAGGCCTTACCTCTGCTGCAGGTGATGCCCCTGACTCCTGTGACACCCCTGCCTTAGGAATTACCCTTGTCCTGCCCCAGGAATTACCCTATGCCTTAAGTGATACACCTGCCTCAGGTGATGCTGCCTCAGGTGTTATCTCTGCCCCAGGAATAACCCCTGCCTCAGGTGATGCCACTGCCCCAGGAATTACCCTATGCCTTAAGTGATACACCTGCCTCAGGTGATGCTGCCTCAGGTGTTATCTCTGCCCCAGGAATAACCCCTGCCTCAGGTGATGCCACTGCCCCAGGAATTACCCTATGCCTTAAGTGATACACCTGCCTCAGGTGATGCTGCCTCAGGTGTTATCTCTGCCCCAGGAATAACCCCTGCCTCAGGTGATGCCACTGCCCCAGGAATTACCCTATGCCTTAAGTGATACCCCTGCCTCAGGTGCTGCCACTGCCCCAGGTGTCGACTCTGCCCCAGGTGTCGACTCTGCCCCAGGAATTACTCCTGCCCTGCGTGGTGCCCCTCCTCCACCCAGGCTTTGTCCCTGCCCTTTGGTGCTGAGCAGGGCAGTGGTGGGAGCACTGCAGAGCTGGCTGTGCGGTGGGACCCGTAGCCCCCTCTCTTCCCCAGCCTGCTGAGCTGCTGCCAGAGCCACCCCGAGCTGGCCAAGCCTGGAGAGGACTTTGTGAGGCTGGTGAGCGAACTCCTGGAGCGGCTCCTGGACTACCGGGCTGTCATGAATGACGAGAACAAGACCTACAGCATGAGCTGCACCGTCAACCTCCTGGTGAGCGCGTGTGCCCTGCTCCAGCTCCCTGAGGCTGGCAGGGCTCATCCCCATGTTCCCAGCTCCCCGGGGCAACTAGGGCTTGTTCCCATGCTTCCCCAGCCCCCCAGGGCTGGTAGAACTTGTCGCTGCATCTCCCCAAGGCCCCTGGCACAGCAGAGAGGGGGTGCACATGGTGCCAGAGCTGGCATCCCTTGGGAGTCACCGTGCAGCTCCCCAGGGCCATGGCCAACCCCATCCCCGTGTGGGGACGGTCCTGGCAGCACCATGACGCAGAGGGTGGCAGTGGGGGGGGCTGTGGCATTTGCCACCCCTGGGGCCACTCTGACAGCCTCGTCTGCCTTTCCACAGAACTTCTACAAGGAGATCGACCGCCAGGCCATGTACATCAGGTGAGCACAGCCCTGGGAGCACCAGCAGCGCCTGGGGTGGGGGGTCCCGAGCATTCCCAGTGGGATGGGGTTGGCAGAGTGGCCTGAGGGACGGGGTGATTGCGCTCTGTGCCCGAACTTTGCCAACTGTTGTGTCCCACACGTGGGACTGTCACTCCCAGGTACCTGTACAAGCTGAAGGACCTGCACATCAGCTACGAGAACTACACGGAGGGAGCCTACACGCTGCTGCTGCACGCCCGGCTGCTCACGGTGGGCACGGGGGACCCGGGGGGGCTGTGAGGGGTGGGCAGCCCCGGGGGCTTGGTGTGACAGGCCCCCGCTCCTTTGTGCAGTGGTCAGAGGAGTCGAACGCAGCCCCCGTGCCAGGCCCGCACAGCCTCCAGCTGCACACTCAGCGCCAGCTGAAGGAGGCTCTGTACAACCAGATCATTGAATACTTCGACCAGGGCAAGGTGGGTGTGGCCGCCTGCCCCGACAGACCCTGCAGCCTCTGAAACCCCGCAGCTGGAGGGAGCTGGGCTGGCTTAGGGCAAGCCTGGCCCCCTTGCCACCACTGCCCCTCTGTTCCAAGCTCACAGACCCCATTCTCAGCACAGCCTCTCACTCCCCACTGCTGCAGAAGGGCTGGAGCTGCCCTGCAGTGAGCCTGGGCTGGATGGTTCACCCCACAGCCACTGTCCTTCGTCCCATCCCTATCCCACACTGTCCCATCACATCCCAGTGCAGTCCTTGTACTGCCAGGGGCTGGCAGCTCGGACATCTCAGGACAAAGGCTTGGTGGAGTGGGCTGGGGGCTCCAGGGCTAGAGATGGTGGGAAACCAAGTCCTTTTGCTGCCCACTGGACCACCAGTCCCCACAGGAGAGCCCTCTCCCCCTCCTCACGGGGGCAGAGGTGCAGGTGCCCCCACAGGCAAGGTGGTCTCTGCTGGAAGTCCCTGGTGCCCCCTTCCCCAGTTCACCCTGCACCAGGGGCCCTGTCCTGGCCCCTCTCTTCTCCAGATGTGGGAGGAAGCCATCCACATCTGCAAGGAGCTGGCGGAGCAGTACGAGAGCCAGGTGTTCGACTACGAAATGCTGAGTGACATCCTGGTGGGTGCCTGGCCGGGCTAGGGGTGCTGCTGGCAGGGCAGGATGGTGGGGATGGGCTGGGGGGAATGGGGGGTCTGCAGGGCCCCATCCTGCCCTCATCCTGCCCCTCTCTGCAGCAACGAGAAGCCAAGTTCTATGAGAAGATCCTGAAGGTGCTGCGGCCCAGCCCGGACTACTTTGCCGTGGGGTACTACGGGCAGGGCTTCCCCACCTTCCTCCGGGTAAGCAGAACCAGGAGCAGCTCCACAGCTGCCACCTCAATACCCAAGGGAACCCACTCCTCGCTGGTCTCCACCTGGATGTGGAGCTGTGGGCCACAATGCTCTGAGTGTCATCATCCAGCCTATTCCTTACCCAGCATCTGTCCCATCCGTGCCTGTCCTGGAGACGTGTGTCCTGGGGGCAAGCTCAGATGGTTTGCACAAATCCAGTCACTCTCCCCCCATCCACCCATGCTGCCACGCCCTCATAGAAGGCACCGAATTTGTCAGGCAGGATTTGTCCTTAGTGACATTGCTTGGCTGTCCCCAATCCTGATTCTCTGTGTGCCTTCTTTTTCCTCTAGTTCCTGGGTTTGGGGAGGTATTTTTTTCCTGCTTGGCAGGGGGCTCAGCCTTATCAGCACCAGCAGCCCAGGGCTCTGGGGCTCGCTGGCCCTGCGCTGTGGCACAGGGATGAGCTGACA
This sequence comes from Tichodroma muraria, assembly GCA_013390105.1. Lineage (NCBI taxonomy): Eukaryota > Metazoa > Chordata > Aves > Passeriformes > Sittidae > Tichodroma > Tichodroma muraria. The sequence goes on from WAAG01020547.1 coordinate 112,970, forward strand.
CCTTCCTACCCTGCAGAACAAGGTCTTCATCTACCGGGGCAAGGAGTACGAGCGGCGTGAGGACTTTGAGATGCAGCTGCTGAGCCCCTTCCCCAATGCTGAGAAGCTGAAGAGCACATCTCCCCCTGGCCAGGACATCACCGATTCCCCAGGGCAGTGTATCCTTTGTGCACAGGGACGGGGCTGGGAATGTAGTCTGGTCCCTGTCCATCACTCTCCATGTGGGAATTCCTTAAATGCCTCTCTGTACCCCTGGGGTTCACCCCTCAGGGCTCTGGAGCCCCTCTCCCCAGCAGCCCTGTCCTCCAGTGTGTGCCCGTGGCTCCTTCACTCCCACAGACATCCAGTGTTTCACCGTGCAGCCGGCAGAGGAAGCCAAGGTCTGGCTCAAGGGCCGGAGCATCCCGGAGCAGATCACCAAGTGAGTGTCCAGCACAGGGAGTCCCTGCTCTGCCCCGTGGGGGTGGGTGGGACACAGTGGGGGTCCTCTCCCATCTCTGCCCCTTCCCTCCCCGCAGCTTCTACAAAGCCAACCACGTCCAGCGGTTCAGCTACTCACGGCCTTTCAAGAGGGGCCCGAACGATCCTGACAATGAATTTGCAGTGAGTGCTGGGAGGAGCTGCCAGGACCCCCAGCCAGGAGGGGCAGGAGAGCTGGGGGGGCCCTACAAGGAGCTAAGGGTCCAGAGGAGAGACAGGGGATCCCCGGTGCTGGGATGGGGAAGGTGGTGGTCCTGTGCCTGTGGAGGTGGGAGCCCCCCATGCCATGGGGCAGCCGGGGGTGACCCAGGGTGGTGGGAGAAGGGTGGGGAGTAACTGCTGCTCTTCCCACAGAACATGTGGATTGAGCGGACAACCTTCAGGACAGCCTATCCCCTGCCCGGCATCCTGCGCTGGTTCGTTGTGACCTCCACTGAAACGGTGAGGAGGGGGCTGGGGGCAGCAGGGCCCTCCCAGGATCCCGGTGGACACAGCCCCCAGCCCTGCCAGGAGCTCAAGCTGGGGCATGGAGAGCGTGTCCTGCCTGTGCCGTGCTCCATGCAGCAGGGACAGGGTGTTGGGAGCAGCAGAGGCACGGCTCTGCGCGTGGGCTTTGTTCCTCTGTCAGAGGCGGGCGCTCGGCCGGCATCCAGGGAATCTCAGGAGCCACGGCACTGGAGATGTGATGTGTCCTGCTGGGCTGTCACAGGATGCTGCAGGCACAAGGACGTATGGCTGCATGAGTGCTGCACGTGTGTCTGCCGTGGTGCTCAGGCTGTGCACCCCACTGTGGCACAGCTGCACCCCCAAAGTGACATTACCCGGGTTTCCTGTAGCTTCACTGCTCCCTCGTGCCCATGGGATTGACCCTGTGCTGGGAGCAGGGACCAGCATGGCCAGCACATGCCCATGAGCTCCCGCACAGCCCCAGACACCCAGTGCCAGGGGTCTGAGGGGCTTTGTGGGGTGAGATGTGCAGCCCCAAGGGTCCCTCCTGCTGGAATGGGGAGAGCCCACCCTGCCAGCCTTAAGGAGGAGGGGCAGGTGGCTGTGCCAGCGAGTGTTGACCCCTCCCTGTGCACAGATTGTCATCTCCCCCCTGGAAAATGCCATTGAGACCATGATGAAAACCAATGAGAAAATCATGAGTGAGATCAACCGGCACCAGAACGACCCCAGCCTGCCCATCAACCCTCTCTCTATGCTGCTCAACGGCATCGTGGACCCCGCGGTCATGGGCGGCTTCACCAAGTATGAGAAGGTGAAGACAAGCAGGGGCTGCGTCGGGGCCAGCTGGGCACTCCCAGGACTGGCACTGGCCCCACTCCACCATCCCCAGCCTGTGTGGAGCTGTGCCAGCCTGGCAGTGGGACTGAGGAGGGTCGTTGCAGGCTTTTTTCCAGGAGCCTTACATGCAGGAGCACCCTGAGGATGCAGGGAACATCGAGAAGCTGAAGGACCTGATCGCCTGGCAGGTACCAAGTGCAGCATCCCTCTGGCAGGGACAGCTGCCCCCGGTGTCCGCTGTCCCTCCCCATCCTAGGAAGCCCCACACGAGTCCCCGTTCTCCCACAGATCCCGCTGCTGGCAGAGGGCATCCGGATCCATGGGCAGAAGGTGACAGAGGACCTGCGGCCCTTCCACGAGCGCATGGAGCAGTGCTTTGAGCAGCTGCGGGCCAAGGTGGAGAGTCAGTACGGGGTGCGCGAGATGGTGAGTGCCACGGCGGCGGGCATGGGGCAGGCGCGGCTGGGGGTCACAGGCAGTGCCTGGCACCGTGGGGGTGACACTGGACAAGCCAACGCAGGTGTGGGGCAGCAGGGAGCAGCTGGCTGAGGCCACAGCTGGGGTAGGAAGAGGGTGAGGAGCACTGGGCACGGGGGACCTCAGAGTCCCTGCCTGCCCCAGGGGGGGCCACAGCACTGCTGGAGGTGGCTGGCACTGGCACAGAAGCAGGACTGGTCAGAGAGGGGACTGATGGCACTGGCTGGGCCCTGGGAAGGACTGGGGAGGCTCTGTCCTTTCATCCCTCCTGGCTGTCTCTCAGATGTTCTTTGAGGACCGGCGGAGTGGCCGACCCCGGTCCATAGCCTGGGTACCTGACTGGGACCAGCTGAGCCACGCTGGAGCCAGGCAAGTGCTGCAGTGGGGAGTGCTGGTTGTCCCCTCTCACCCCCGCTTCACTTCACTTCACCCCATCTTCACAGAGCCTTCCTCGCTCTGGCCCAGGTGCTTTTCTCCCACCTCCCCAGTCCTCTGCCCTTCCACCTTCCCTTTATGCCAAGTGCATCTCAGGAGTCCATCCTGCCAGGCCACTACGGTGGCCCTTTCCCTATGAGGGGCATGGAGGAGAGACACCCCAGGCTCACCTGGACACTACTGTCACCTGAGCCATCCACTCTTGTCCCCCAAACCTCCCCTGCTGAGCTCTGCTGTGGATGGTGCTGATGCCTGGCTGAGTGCAGCCGCTCCCAGTGATGCCCCAGCTGGTCCACGGCATAGCCCTGCTCCTCCTTCCCCTGCTGCCCCTCACCTGTCCCAGTCACCCCACAGCACGGAGGCACCCCCGACCCCAAAGCCTGCCCCCCGCCCCTCTGAGAGCGAGGACCACCGGAACGAGCGCAGGGAGAACCGCGCCAGCTTCATCTTCAGGCCCCGGCAGCAGGACCCACGCCAGTCCATCTCGGAGCTGCCAGAGCCCAAGGTGATGCTCAGCACAGCCCTGGTGCCTCCCTGGGGCCGTGCTTGCACTCCCCTGGGTGTCCTGCTGCACCCAGAGTTCCTGGCCCTGCCTGCAGCACCAGCCCCCAGCCTGGATGGGACCCCTCGAGGGGCTGGTGGCAGCCCCTGCTGCAGGGAGGGCAGGAGCAGGGGTTGCAGGGGCACAAGGCTGGAGACCCAGGGCTGCAGGGCCTGCCGTCCAGCCTGGCCCTCCGAGGTGCTGAGTCTTCCTTCTGTGCCCCAGGACGAGAAGTGGAGACTCTCCTGCAACATGAGCGAGAGCAGCCTGAGCGCTGACAGGAAACAGCCCCCGCCAAGCCGAGCTGCAGCCGGTGCTCAGCCCAGTGCTGCAGGTACAACCTGCCAGGCCACCTTCCTGAGAGTCCCTACAGCCCCACAAGCAGGGCTGTGCCCTCCCACACCACCCCCAGCACAGGTCCCCTCACACACCACCTCGTGGTGGCACAGAGGGGGAGCACAGGCACGTCCCCTGCTGAACACTCCCTGCGGGGCTGCAGCCATTGACCCTGGACCTTGTGCCACTGGGTCTTGGTGCCAAGAAGTGTTCCTGGTGGGAGCCAGCCCCCTGCTCCTGGCAGGGCTTACATCCCATGGCACCTCTGTCCCCTCTGCCCAGCACTGCCACGCTCCCGTAGGGAGGAGCGCTGGCCCCGACAGCCCTGGGGCCTTACAGCCCTCGGCACACTGATGGGCTCTATGCACCCCGAGGCTGGCTGAGCCTCCATGCCACCTCTCCTGCCTGCACAGGCTCGTCCCTGTCCCCCACTGGCTTTGGTGGCCGTGTGAAAAGCGCCAGCAAGCTCCCACCCCTGCCCCGCAAGTTCAGCCCCGCGGTGTACGAGACATTCCTGGAGCACAGCGATGCTGCAGCAGGAGGGAAGGTACTGGAGGGGAGGCACTGGAGGGGAGGCACTGGGCTGGCCCTGGCCCCCAGTCCCAGCACCCCTCAAGTCCCCCCCTGCTCGCAGGCGCCCACATCCCCGACAGCGGATGGGAACAGAAACCTCAAGTCACCGCCACTGCCGCCACCCAAGTCCAGACGACTGTCACAGCTCTGACCTGATGCCACCTGCAGCTGCACTGGCCACAGGGGCCACCCCTGCCCAGAGTGCCCCTGTGCCCAGCCAGGTGCTGGACCCAGAGCCCTGCTTGATTCTCACCTGCTGGAGCACCTCTTGCAGCACTGATACCCAGATCATCCCACACGCCCACGGAACTCCCTGCATGCACCGGGCACTGCCACCCCCTCTCCCACCATCTCTGGCTCTTGTCACCCTCCAGGTGTCCCCTGGGCCTGAGACCCACCTGGCCCTGGATGCTTCCTCTGCTCCTGGATGCCATGCTGAGCTCCCACACATGCAGCCCCTCCCAGCCCTGAGGGCACCCCTCCCTCCACCCAAGCTGCCATATGGACTATACCACTGGCAGGGAGCCAAAGCCATCCCCAGTGGCATCTTTGCGTGATTCCTGCTCCCCACTCATGGGACAGACAGCTCCCATCCCTTGGCTACCCACCCCATCCTGCAGCACCAGGACACATTCCTGGCCCAGACTGCACAGGAGCCAGCCACGTGTGCACACGGGCCCTGGCAGCCTCATGCTCTGCAGTGCCACCTCTCCTGCCCACACCTGCCACCTGCACCAGGCAGGTGTCGCTGCCCTGACTGGCCATGCCACGCCTAGCTCCTGCCTCTGCAGTGCATCCATGGCTAATAAAGGGCAAACGCATCAGCCGGGCATCTGCGTGGGGCTGAGAACCCGTGTGAGCCCCAGCACCCACCTCTGCTTGCCCACAGCCCACCCAGGGGCTCATCCCCAGCTGGCACCACCACAAAGCACAAGGACTCGCCCTCCTGCCACAGGGAAGGGTGCCAGGGAGCCCAACAGTTACTTCCCAAGCCAGGCTGTGCTGGCTGGACACAGGACTCACTGCTCAGCCCCTGAGCTGGCACAGGGCTCTTTATTCAGGTGGGTGCAGTCGTATTTACAGTCTGTTACAGGGGGACCTGGACCCGTAACCAGGGGCTGGGGAGAGCGGGGCTGCCTGCAGCTGGGAGCTGCCATCAGAGGGTTCCGGTCTACGGGGGAGAGTGGGATCAGCTCCTGAGGCGAGGGCTGAGGGCGAGACTCGGGGAGAAGGCGCCTCGTGCCACAAACACGGGGCCTGGGAGCGGTCAGGCTGCGCTGGTGCCGGGCTCTCCCTGCATTCCCAACGGAGCAGTGGGTGCTGCCTGCCCAGTTCCTCACAGAGGGTTGGCCGAGGAGGCTGCCAGGCGCTTCCCAATGTAGATCCTGGATTGGAGAGAGTGACTGTGAAGCACTGGTACAGGGTGCTGGGCTCCAGCAAGCCAGGAGCAAGGGGAGATGGCAGCAAACCACTGCAGCTGCTGGGAGCAGTGGTGCACGACAGCACCCAAAGATGAGCAACCCAAATGCAGGAGTGTTCCCTCCTCTCCCAGTCCTGGGGTGAGACTCTCCAAACACCCCTGCAGCCCCATGGCGAGACCCACAGACACTCACCCCAGCCCCAGGGTCAGCAGGTGGCTGAGCAGGAGCGAGGGGATGAAGAGCAACAGCAGCTCCGAACTGAAAAGTCTCTTCTTCCTCCCCACTGCACCTTCCTGCAGGCTCCACAGCACTGGCTGGGGGGAGCACACAAAGGCAAATTCCCTGGGAAAAGTTCATGGTTAACAGGGATACAGGGACAGCAGGATGGGGGTCAGCAGGATGTGCTGGTGGGGGACACAGGACTTACTTTGGAGACAGGTACCGAGGGCAGCGGGTACAGGCCCAGCCCAGGGACGCTGTCAGGCGTCGCTGCCTCCACTTGGCTTCCTCTGGCACATCCCACTGGAAGGAGACATAGGGCAGGTCAGAGCAGGGCCTGGGGGCACAGCAGGGCGTGGTGGGGGCAGCTCCCTCACCTGCCGGGGGTGGGGGCAGCCTGGCAGGGGCTGGCTGTGGGCAGGCAGCACTTCACTCTCCCCTGGCTGATCACTCCCATGGCTGGCTCCGTCATCATCCCAGGCTGGGGAGCCCAGCATGAGCAGGGCCCTGCAAGCAGAAACCCTCAGTCACCGAGCCCAGTCCGCGGCCCCCAGCGCCAGCCGTGGCTCAGCAGGACTCTGGAGCCCGGCTCCCCCTCGGGACTCACCCATCGCTGCTCTCTGTCTCCAGCTGGGCCTCCAGCAGCATCCGCTCCACGTCGGCGTGGCAGGAGAACGGCGAAGGTGCCGGCTCGGGCTCGGGGCAGCCTGGGCCACACCGCAGCTCCACCCAGGAGCCTGGACGGGCTGTCAGCCCCTGTGCCGCCCCGGGCCCACCCCCGCACCCCATTCCATCCCGGCTGGGAGCCCTCCCTGGCACACCCCGCACCCCTGCCAGCAGACCGCAGGAGCACCAAGTGCAGTCCCGACCCGACCCAGGAAGTCCTGTGCACCCCAGGGCTGCTCTCCCAGGACCCGCATCTACCTCTGCCCCTGTCCCCGCGGTGCTCATCAGCCCCTCGGATGCTCCCACTGACCCAACCCCCGGCGCACACCAGCCTGCCCAGGATCCCTGCACTCCCTGGCCCCCGGCGCACGTCAGTCCCTCACAAACCCCGCCTGGGCTCCCCACTGCCCCGCTTCCCATCCACAGGGCACATCAACCACTCAGCACTGCCGGTGACCCAGAGCCCCACATGTGCACGTCAGCCCCTTGGCCCCCGGGCTCCCCACTGCCCCGGACCCCGCTGTGCCCCGGCTTCCCGAGTCTCCCGTTGTCCCGAATCCCTCGGTGCCCCGAAATCGCCGGTTCCCCGGCCCACCCGGCTCCCTCATTGCCCCG
>WAAG01020547.1:128749-139050 GCA_013390105.1 Tichodroma muraria
TCGCCCCGCGCCGCCTTCAACTTCATCGCCGACGTGGTGGAGAAAACGGCGCCCGCGCTGGTCTACGTGGAGATCGTGGGCAGGTACCGGCACCGGGAGGTCCCCGGGAGGGGTTTCCCTCGTGCCTGCGCAGTGTGGCCCCGGCGTCTCCGGGACCTCCGCCCGCCTCTCCTGAACCGTGCCGGAGGGCTCCCACAGGTGCCGCAGGAGGGACCGACACGCGGCTGCCACACGTTGCTGCCACTTCCATGTCCTCCGGGGCCGTCTGGCGAAGCTGCCTTCCGGGCTGCCCCGTTACTCTGCCTGGGAGCAGCACTTGGCATTTCCCCTTGTGCTCTCTGATGTTCTCACCACCCAATGCCTCCGGCCTCTGGGAGCGCCTCTGTGCAGCAGCTCTGCCCTCCAGCTGGGTGACTGCTGCTTCCAGCTTGGTGTCACCTGTGTGTAGTGTCACCCTCTCTGCCTTACAGTGTAAGGAGGCATCAGCTGATGCTGCTCCTTCTCTGGGCTCTTGACCCGCACTGGCAATAATACACCACCAGCTGGGCTTTGGCCTTGCTGGTCCGTCTTGTTTTCCATTCACTTCACCTGACTACCAGCAGAGGTTGGAGTGGTTTTCCAGGGCCCAGAGTTGAGAGTGCGCTCCCGCTATCAAGAAACGTTCCTGTTGCCTCTCAGGTGTTTGTTACCTGCTCCAAGGCTGGGCTCCATGTGTTCTGGCCTTGTCCTTGCACAGGTCACAGCCCCTCCTGCTCCCGCATGCTTCTGTTCCTGGTAGGACTGTACTTCTGTGGCTGTGCACAAGCTCTGGATTCCTGCTGCATTCGTGCAGACTCCCCTGTATGTGACTGTCGGGACAGGGAAGGATTCCCCCATCGTGCCGCTGCCCGCACACCCTCGCTGCTCCCTGCTGCCTGCCAGCCCTGTCCCTGCCACACCTCCTGACCCGTGCCCTCCTTGCAGGCACCCCTTCCTGGGCCGGGACGTGCCCATCTCCAACGGTTCGGGCTTCGTGGTGTCCCCGGACGGGCTGATCGTCACCAACGCGCACGTGGTGGCGAACCGGCGGCGCGTGCGGGTGAAGCTGGCGAGCGGCGAGATGTACGACGCCGTGGTGCAGGACGTGGACCAGGTGGCGGACATCGCCACCATCAAGATCAAGCCCAAGGTGCGTGCGTGTCACAGCCCCGGGGACACCGGGAAGCTGGGACGTTCCCTCTGTCCCGCTTTATCCCGAGCTGACCGTCTCGCTCCCCACAGCACCCGCTGCCCACGCTGCCGCTGGGCCGCTCGGCCGAGGTGAGGCAGGGCGAGTTCGTGGTGGCCATGGGCAGCCCCTTCGCCCTGCAGAATACCATCACCTCGGGCATCGTCAGCTCGGCGCAGCGCGGCAGCCGCGAGCTAGGCCTGGCCGCCACCGACATGGAGTACATCCAGACCGACGCTGCCATCGACGTAAGGGACACGGGGACACAGGGGACTGGAGGGGAGGAGGGGCTCCTATGGAGTACGGGGGTTCTGGCTGGTCACCCTGGGGTCAGCCTCAGGATGGGGCTCTTGTGGTCTGCTCACACTCTCTCTCTCCTCTGCTGCAGTTCGGGAATTCTGGGGGCCCCCTCGTCAACCTGGTGAGTCCTGCTGCTTGTCCCCTTGCTGGCCGGGGCAGGGGTGTGCTGTGTGCCCCTTGATCTGTGCCCCTCTGTGGGAATGCTTGTGCGTGCTGGGAGGCTTCCTGGAGGGAGAGGAGGGCTAAGCCTGGCATGAGAACCCTGTGCAGTATCTGAGGCAGCTGGAGCTCATGGCACTCTGGTGGAGATGAGGTCTGGCTGGTGCTGGCAGGACAGAGCCAGGGACTGCATGGACTCATCCCATGGACTCAGCCTCTGGGTCTTGCCCAGCCTTGGCAGGGACAGGCAGGATACAGGGACAGCAGCCTAGGAAGGGGTGGGCACACAGGCGGGACCCCTGCTCTCCACAGTGATCCAGGCTGGGTAGCCCAGTGCCCTTTCCCTGCAGGATGGCGAGGTGATTGGCGTGAACACCATGAAGGTGACGTCGGGCATCTCCTTTGCCATCCCCTCCGACCGGCTGCGGAAGTTCCTGCAGAAGGAGGAGCAGCGCAAGAGTGAGTGGGGACCTCCCTGCTCGGGTGCTGGGGGAGGAAGATGGGAGAGGGAGGCTCTGGCACAGCTAAACTCTGGGCCCTTCTTCCCAAGAAAGGCAAGGAGAGCAGGAGAAGTTTTTGGTGCCTCATACGGTGCCACAGGAAAGCTGTGCTGCTGCTGCCTTGCCCTGTCTGGTTCTCCTGTGATACTGGGGAGGGACATTCTCTGTCAAAGATTTGACAAACAAGGAAAGCCAAGTCACGGTGCAAAATGCAAACCTGGAATGATCCTGTTAATATTGGGAACTGGACTGAGCTGTTGTAGGGGTTTGGAATGGCTCGGGATGCTGCCTGCCCTGACGGCTGTGAGGGCTCAGCCCATCACTGTTCTGGGCACATCTCTGTTTTCCAGCCATGACATTCCATGTCCTTTCCTTCCACAGGCTCTTGGTTTGGCAATGCAGAGACAAAGCGCCGGTACATCGGGGTGATGATGCTGACCCTCACTCCCAGGTACCTGTCCTGAGGTCAGGGGCCAACAGACTGCTCCTGTTGGGGCAGGGATGTGATGGGATCTTCCCAACTAACCGAGGGTGCCTGGTTTTGGGAGGATTGTCTCCACAGCTTAAGCCTTCACTCTCAGATCTGTTTGTGCTTGTGTTGTGGTTAGACTCCCAGCTGGCTCAGGGGTAAACTGGAAACTTGCAAGTTTCTACGCTGGTAGCAGACTCTGTGAGCAGATAAAAAGTGCTCTCCCTGATAGGAGGGTGGAGCCAGGTGGAGCCAGGTCAGGCTCTGCTCCCAGGGAACAAGGGACAGGACTAGAGGAAACTGCCTTAAGTTATGCCAGGGGAGATTGAGGTTGGTTATTGGGAAAGTTCCTTCTCGGAAAGGGCTGTCCAGCCCGGGCACATCTTCCTAGGGCGATGGTGGAATCCCCATCCCTGGGGGGATTTAACAGCTCTGTGGATGTGGCACCTGGGGACATGGTCAGTGGTGGCCTTGGCGGAGCTGGGGGAGTGGTTGGAGTTGATCTTAAAAGTCTTTTCCAACTCAAACAATTCTGTGAAGTGCCTATGTCAGCAAGCAGGACCTGTGCTCTCGCCTCTGGGAGCAGTTCTCAAGGACAACACCTGCTCTGGTTCTTTCACTCTTGCAGTCACGTTTAAGGGACCTTCAGCTGCCTCATAGGGCTGGTGTTGTGCCATGCTGGGCAAACGCCTTTTGGGGCTGTCCTCTGCCCTCCTAAAGGTCTGGTGAGTTCCCCAATGCCCAGCAGATGGTGCTGGTACCCGGCAGAACCCGAGGGATACCGGAGGCCAGCCCAGCCTCCTCCTGCTTCCTTGGCCACGCTTGCAGGGACACCGGGTCTGTCAGGAAGCAGCGTGAAATTCCTCGGACGCGGCTCCTGGGACGCGGGTCCAGCTTCCGCACAGCCCCCGAGCCGGTCCAGGGAAACCACCTGACTGCCAGGCTTGTTTGTGCCCAGCAGGAAGGGCTCCCAGCAAGGGATTACTCGCCTTGGAATCGGGTGACTGCCCTCAACATCCTGAACCTTTCCATCTGGAAACCTTTCCCTGGCAGAGGAAGGAGAAGCTCTGTGTTGGGCACAGGCTCAGGCACAGACCCTGTTGCTCTGTCCATACTGTCCAGACCAGATAAGAGGCAGTGGGCACAGAGACATGTGAGGGTCCACAAGAAATCCCTTTTTTTACTGTGAGGAGGGTGCTCAGAGCCTGGAGCATCCTTGGAGATTCTCAAAACCCAACTGGACACAGTCCAGAGCAGCCTGCCCTGACTGAGCATTCTGGGGGTCGGGTGAGGTGAACTTGAGAGGCAAGTTCTTCCCACCTTTACTGTGGGAAATTGGGAAGGGATGGCAGCTTGCACTGGGCTGTGGGACAGCACAGTAGAGTTCAGCAGGGACCACAGCCATGTGGGGAGCTCTGACTGGCTGAGCAGGAACCTGACAGGAGCAGAACTAGGCAGAGACTGAGTGTGTGGGTTTGCAAGGATTGGAGCTGATGCAGTGTTTGAGGGAAGAATGCTGTCACTCTGGAGAGATCCAGCTGGAGTGCTGCATTTACTTCTGGATTTCATTCAAGATGAGTGAGGAGCAGTTGGGGAGAGTCCAAAGAGGAGCTGTGAGACACGCAGAGTTTAAATTTGGTTTAGAAATCCTAAAATCTGTGGGAAAGTTGGAGAAACTGTGATTGTTTAGTCTCAAGACTCAGGAGGAGAGCTCTGATGACACGTCTGGCAGGAAAAGGGGCACAGCTTGTGTTGTGTATCCTGCCCACCTAGGGCAGAGAAGTGAAACCGCAGCAGGGGAGGGGCGACTCTGACACTGGGAAGGGTGATGTGACATGGGGATGTGCATCACCACAGCTCTGATCCACCTGGCAGCTGCTCCAGGGGTTTCCAGCTCTCCCTGGTGCCACTGGGATTCTCATCCTCTCGTTTTGACAGGAGGATGGCGGTGTTTGGGGCTGGCAGCTGTGGCTCGTGCTCAGCAGGGTGCACAGGAGGGGAGGTTCTGTGCCTGGTCTCTAAGCCTGTGCAGCTGCAGGGAGTGGGGTGGGAGCCCTGCTCTGCCTGCAGCTCCATCCCTGATGCCGATGTTCACTCTGCAGCATCCTGGCAGAGCTGAAGCTGCGTGACCCCACCTTTCCCGACATCTCCTACGGCGTGCTGATCCACAAGGTGATCATCGGCTCCCCGGCACACCAGTAAGTGCTGCCCTGTGCCTCAGGGGCGTGTGAGGGAGCAGCTGGAGGGAGCAGCAGTGGGATGTGTTTTGCTCCAGAGCAGCAGGGCTTGGGCTCTGCAGCAGAAACCACCTGGGGACCTTTTTCCAGGCTGGGTGTGTCTAAGCTGGCCAAGTGCCACTGTAGAACCCTTGGTGCCACACCTCCCGCTGCACTTGGAGGATGATGACGCTGAGTGTCTACCTCACCCTCTGTGTGCTTCATCCGTGTTCTCTCCACAGGGCAGGGCTGAAGGCCGGGGACGTGGTGCTGGAGATCAACGGGACGGCGTCGCGGCGCGCCGAGGACGTGTACGAGGCGGTGCGGACACAGCAGAGCCTGGCCCTGCTGGTGCGGCGCGGCTACGACACCCTGCTGGTGAGCGTCGTCCCCGAGGCCACCGAGTAGCAGAGACCACCCGGCGCTGGCCCGGAGCCGAGGGCAGGACTGAGATGTGTCCCTGCTGGCCAGGCAGAGATGGAGAGCTCATGCAGGGCTGGAAGGGGCCAGGAGAGGAGCCTGTGCTTGGGTGACTTGTGGCCGTTTCCCTCTGTACTTGAATAAAGCACTTTTCTAGTGGCCCCCAGAGCCGTTGCCTCCTTCCCATGGCAGCAGCAGTTGCCTGGTGGAGGCTGGGCTGTGTAGGACCCTGCTCCTCCTGTCAATCCCCACATGAGATCCTGCGGCTGGAAAGGAGCTTGCTGTGCCTCCAGGGACCTTATCAGTGTTCATGGTGTCCTGCCACCTGCTTGGTACCCACCTGGGCTGGGATCTGACTCCTCTCTATACCTGGCAGGCAGCTGTCAAGCCATGGATGGTGTGGCCTCTCTGTGGGTGAGAGTGGCCCCGGAGCGGGTCTGGGACTGGCATCTCCCTCGAGTGCAGCAGTGCTGGGGTGCCTTGGCTGTCTGGTCCCATCCCTATCGCTGACTGCTCCAAGCCCTGTGTCCACACCCCCTCCCGTGCAGCAGCTTTCCAGGCCGTGGTGAAATTGGTGTCAGTGCTGGCCTCGTGATGGCCGGGGTCGTATCTCCTGGCACTGATGTCCAGGAGGGCTGAGAACGGGAGCCGCAGCCGGGGCCGCGACTCTGCCTGTCCCGCCCCTAGCTCGCTGTCAGCGCTGGAGCTCTGCTCCCACACACACCCGGCCTCTGGGGACAGCTGGCGGCCCGAGGCCTTCAGGGAAGCGGCAGCTCCGGCTGTTCCTCGCCTTCCTGGAAGAGCCGCCGCTGGAGCGGGAGCAGCGGCTCAGCGGCGAGGTCAGCGCGGCGGAGGAATGCGGCTGTCGGGCCAGGCCCTGCCCGTGACGGCGCTCCCGAGCCCAGGCCTGCTCCTTTTGGGACGTGAAAGAAGCACAGTTCCTCAGGGGTGCTGTGGCGAGGGGCGGCTCTGCCGCTGCTCCCCCCGCGCTCGCCCTGCCCTGAGAACAGGCCTCCTTTCAGCAGCCCGGGCCTCGCCGGAGGAATTCGCTGCCCCGGCCAGCGCCGCCGGCTCGGGGGAAATCGCGGCGTGTCTGGCATAGCTGCTCCGGCTGCGCTGACCGCAGCGCGTTCCAGGACGGAGCCAAGGCCTGCCCCCTCCTCCTCCCAGGCTGGGGGCAGTGCCAGGGGTCCCCGGAATGGGGAGGGGGCTGATGGGGTGAGAGCTGGGCCGTGCCACCCTCGGCCTCTCGTGTCACATCCGAGTGTTCCTGCCCAGTGTCTCGGCCCCAGGCCGTGCCGGGCTGCGCTCCCACAAGAGTCGAGGCAGCCCCTCTCTGCTGTGAGACCTCAGTTGTTGTGGGTCACAGTCCCGTGGACCACAGTCGTGAAGGCTCACAGCCCCAAGATAGGATTTCTGCTCGGTAACATTTGCCCTGGATCTGGTGAGGGGGAACCAGCTCTTCTCTGCATCCCTGCTCCTCAGTTCCCCACACAAACGCACACGTGGTGCTGTGGCGCTGCTGCTGGTCCTTTCCTCTCACCCACCTGGGCTTCTCCTAGAGGACCAGCCCTGGCTGAGGAGGGTGCTGGGGGCTGGTGTGGGGCCAGGGCTGTGTGGATGAGGCATTGCAGGGGCCGGGGGATGCTCCCACACTGTGCCAGAGTGGTGACCAGCCGTGCAGCATGAACCGTGCCACCTGCTCCTGCCAGGTTCCTCATCCCAACCCAGAGATGCGCCAGCAGCCGTTGGGAAATAGAACTTACAACTTTATAGAGGAAATAAAATTACAACTGAGAGATGGGGTAGAGCCACCCCTGGGCAGCGCTGTGGGCAGAGACACCTGCACCATCGCCGGGGGACCAGGGGCTCCCGGGGCCCTGTGTGGGTGGTGGGCCCTGGGGCCAGCTGAGGGAGTGAGCTGTGGGAGGGCTGTGGGGTGAGAGGAACGAGGGCTGAAGGGGGGATCAGAAGTTGGGGTGCAGCTGGGAGGGATGGAGCGGTGGGGGGTGCAGGACCTCCCGGACCGAACCCGTGTGCCGCAGCCCAGGGGATGTGGGCACGGTCTTCTGGCCAGTGGTTGGGGGTGGCAGCCCCAGGCTGGGAGGTGCAGGTGTCGGTGCCTCCAGCACCAGCCCCCCAGAGGTGGGGAAGTGCAGCCGGTGGCGAGTCCTGGGCAGTTCCCGGCAGGACACAGTGGCAGCAGCACTGGGCATCAGGCCTTCCTGCCGGTCTCCCAGCAGCTTCCTCCCACCCGTATGGGGTGAGGGAGGGAGATGCCTGTCTCCCCAGGGCCGGGGCCCTATGAAATCTGGTTGTTGAGCTGACCTGGGTACTGCTCAAACCGCTTGTTGGCCTCCTCGCTGAGCGCATCTCCTGCGGGCAGAGGGCAGGGGCTGTCAACTCTGGTGCGTTGAATCCCCTGCCCTGCCAGCACCTTCCACTGTAGCTGCCCCCAGCACCACCAGCCCATCCTCATCCTCATCCCCATGGCTTCCTGCAGCCCTGTCACCGCCCTCCACCCTCACCCCTGTGCTGTGCCCCAGGCCGTTACCGATGTGGCAGCTGTGCACCCAGATACGGTGCCCGTCGTACTTGCAGTTGCATTTCATGGCATTGTTGGTGAAGTCACTTTCTGCGACCTCAAAGTTGGGGTTGATCACGACCTGTGGGGCACTGACAGTGAGACCCCTTGCCCCAGCCCCACAGGATGTGGGCTCCCCAGCTGTGGTGGGTGTGCTGGAGAGCTCCAAGGAGCCGGTGGCTGCACATGTGGTGGGGTGGTCTTGTCCCTGTGTACCATGTGCCCATAAACAGTGCTGCTCAGAGTTGGAAAACCCATGTGGCAGCATGTCTGAGCAGCCCTGCACATCTGTGGGCACAAGGACAGGCACTGTCCCATGCTAGCACACCCACCAGCCCCACTGGGCTCCAGTGGGAGAGAGGGGTGAAGTGTGTGGAGGGCTGAGGTGCAGGAACAGAGGCTGGGAGGGTCAGGTGCAGCACCTGCAGGATGTAGTTGCCTGGCTTGACATCAGTGATGTCGATCCACTGGCAGTCGATGTCGTGCCGGTACAGGTCCCAGCAGCCCACGGTGATGCCCTGCTCCCCAAAGTTGGCACACTCGTACCTCTTGGCCACATCTGCAGGCAGGAGGGGACACAGCTTGTCCCTGCTGAAACCCCCAGCCTGGCCCCAAGATGGGGACACAGGTAGGGACGGTGCTGCAGGGCCCCCATGTTGCCCACCTTCCTCGCACTCGGTGTCCTCCAGGCAGAAGCTGGCCTTGTGTCCTTCAGCCACCTTGGTGCCATTGGGGGTCAGGATGTCGTAGTGGGTGAAAATGTCCATGCTGTGGTAGTGCCTGTGGGAGGGAGCCAGCATCTGCTGCAGACCACCCTGCCCTGCATTAGCCCCCTGCCACCTGCCTGGCCCATCGCCACCAGGAATGTCCCCACAGCCCCTGCTCTGAGGTGGCAACACTGTGAGGTTGGGCAGAGCTGTGTCTTTTGCCCTGGAAGGGGACAAAGCTGTCCCCAGCCAGCTGACCCAGAGCTCAGCTGCAGTGCACAGCCTACAGTCCTGTCCCTGCCCTCCTAGAGACCCCAACCCCAACACTGCACATCCAGGAACAACCCTAAGCCAAAGCAGGCAAAGTTGGACTCTGGGCAGCAGACTGGGGCTATCCAGTGTCACCCTCACTCGGTGTCATACTTGCACAGTGTCACTCTCTTTCAGCGTCACCCCTGCCCAGCACCCTCCTCACCCAGTGCTGCCCTCACCCAGCCCATTGCAGCACCACCAGCCTCCTCCCACCCTGACCCCCAGCCCCCTCTGTCCCCTGCCCGTGCCCCACACGCACCGGTGGCACTCATGCCAGACCCAGGAGTGGCGGCCGGCCTTGGGGCGGAAGTCGGCGCGGCCGCGGTTGTGGATCTGGGAGGAGAAGCGGAGCAGGCGGCGGTGTCCGTAGGGCCAGTTGGCCAGGCGGGCCGAGCTGGCCAGGCAGTTTTCCTCGGCGGCGCAGTACAGCATGTGCAGCGGCCGGTCCTCGATGTACGCCGTCTCCTGCACCAGCGGTGCGTGCAGCAGCAGGTCGGAGGCGGCTGGGGACAGGCGGCTGCTCAGGGACGGGCCCTGCTCTCGGCAGGGATGGGGCGAGTGGAGGGGACGGGGGAGTGCCTGGTGCTGGCAGGGCTGAGCCAGCCAGGGGGGGGACATGTGCCCTCCCCATTGGCTGGGCATTGGCTGAGCTCTGACCTCCATCTGCAAACCCCACTGACCACAGCCCCTGGGCCCGTAACACTGCTGTCTACAGAGCCCACTGCCCACAGAGCCCACTGCCCGCAGACCCCACTGTCCATGGACAACACTGTTCAGAGTCCGTGCCTGCAGCCCCCACTGCCCAGAGATCCCACTGCCCACAGACCCCCTCCCTGCAGAACCCCCACCCACGGACAGGCCCCCTGCGGCCCCCACTGCCCGCAGCCCCCGTGGCCGCTCACTCTCGGAGCAGATGACGCCTGCGGCGAAGCGCGTGCCCGTGTTCCTGCAGCTCAGGCTGGCACCGTGGTGCTGGCAGTGGCTCAGGGACATCTCGTGGCCAGTGCACTTCACCCCGCTCATGACCATCTCTGTCACGTTGCTGGCGTCCCAGTACCACGTCTCCTAGGGAGGGGTGAGGCAGGGTGGGTGGCAGGGCTGGTGGCTGGATTGTCCGGGATCACTTATAGCCAGGCTGCAGCCAAGCCCCCCACCACAGCTGCCCAGGCCCCTAGCTGCCCACATGGGTCATTCCCTGTGACATGGAGCGGCCCCCTCTGTCCCCATCTGTCCCCATGCAGCCCCATGGTCATTCAGGAAATGCAGGCCGTCACCGGGGCCCTCCCCGCTGGCACCTACCGTCACCGCATGCAGGGAGTAGCCCAGGCCAAGCTGACGACAGGCCACCATGGCCTCCTTGGTGGTCCAGCCATCGCTGCAGACCGTGCCCCACTTACTGCCTCGCTTCACCTCCACGCGGCCCTCAA
>WAAG01020547.1:139085-151385 GCA_013390105.1 Tichodroma muraria
GCCGTCCCGCCGGCGAGGCGTATCTGCGGGGAAGCCCTGGGGCCGTGAGCGGGCACCCCACTCTGTACCACCCCCTGCCTCATCCCCACCCCCATCCCCATCCATCCGTGTCCCCAGCCCCGTGAGCAGTGGTGGTGGCTGCTGCTGCCCTGGCCAAGCTGGTGCTGGCACCTACTTGTAAGCCGTGGTTAGCGAATCCCAGACCCAGCTGGCGACAGGCCACCATCGCCTCGAGCGTACCCCAGCCTTCGCCGCAGACCAGACCCCAGCGGCGCTGGTCCCCGTCGCCAGCCCCCACCGCCACCTCGACCCGCCCCTCGAAGCGGCTCCGGCCCCCGCTCAGCCGAATCTGCAGAGAAAGGCAGTGGCAGCGTCATCACCATCACAGGTGATGCTCCCCCTGGACCGCAGGACTGTCCCCAGCCCTCGTCCCAGCACAGCCGGAGGTGTGCTGCAGTGCCTGCGCAGGGGGATGGGCAAGCTGGGAACTGAGCAGAGCCAAGCACAGCTTTAGTCGGTAGGGAAATCGCCAGAACTGGTGGATTTGGGGACAAGAGATCGCCTTGTGAGTTTGGGAATTGTCTCACCAGCGCAGGGAAAACAGTTCATTTTGAAATGGCGTCATTTCAGAAATGACAGGTGTGAGAGAGTTAAAGATCATTCAAAAAGGCTCAAAATGGATGAAACAATCGTCCAGGGCAAACAGGAACAAGCGGCTTCATTTGCTCGTTTCATCACAGGTAAAAAAAAAATCTCTCTTGGTTGGCCCACAGTGATTTTTTTTCTGGTGTTTCTGCTGGGGAGTGGGCACAGGCTGGCAGCAGGAAAAGCAGCAGGGAGCAGCTGCCCCACACCTCCCTCACAGAGCAGCACCCACAGAGCACCCAGGGCCCCCACAGCCTCCCCTCCACCTCCCTCCTCACAGGCGCTCTCACCCACAAAATCCCTGAGCTCCCAGGGCAGCTCTTGTCCCAGAGCAGGGGGAAATGTGTGGGGTGCAGAGGAGGAGACATGAGGATCCCATGGATCCTGTGGGCCTTTCCCAGCACCCCACTCTGAGGTCCTGCTGCTGGGAGCCCCATGGAGCCAGCAGCCCCCCGTGGTGCGCACCAGGTTCTCGTAGCCCATGTAGGGGATGTTGCAGCGAACAGCCGCGTCCTCCGTGTGCTTGCAGTCCTCCTGTGTGATGTTCCTGAGGGGGCAGTTCCAGAGGGACTTCTCGGTGCCCCGGCACTGCACCTCGTTCAGGTGGATGGGGCCCGTCCCTGCCAGAGGACAGCAGAAATCAGTGCCCTGCGACACAGGGATGCTCAGGGCCACCCTGTCCCCAAGGCTGCCCTCTCTTTTCGGCAGGCCTGAGGGAGTTGCACACTCCAGCCTCCACAGCTGCTGCCCAGGGCAGTGTGGTTGAGCGGCTGTGGTCCCATTGGGATGCTCCATGTGCACGCAGCAGCCCAGTGCCCACGGGACACCTCAGCCAAGCAAAGCCTGGGTAAGTGCCTCATCCACAGCTCCAGGAGGGGATGCCCGGCCCCTCTGCCCCGGCAGCCTCACCTTGGCCCATGCGTGCCCCCGTGAGGGCCTCCTTGGCGCTGCCGAAGCCCAGCTCGCGGCACACCACGCTGGCCGACTGCAGGTTCCAGCGATCGTCACAGATCGTGCCCCACTCGCTGCTCTTGAGCACCTCAACACGGCCCTCGCCGACCCTCGCGCCGCCCTTCAGCCGGATCCGGGGCTGCGGGAGCAGGGACAGGCGTGGGACAGTGTGGAATGGCACAACACGGTGCTGGCCACGACTCCTGGGATGTGCAGGGACGGGACACCGTCCCCACCTCCTGCCCCGGTCACCCAGCAACCCACACACCTGCAGAGCCCAGGGAACAGAGCCTGGCCGTGGGGTACTGTGCGGCTGTGGGTCACCGCAGGACTTGTCCCCCTGCCTTTGGGGCTCACCTGGCCCTGCTGCTGCTGCTGCTGGCGCTGTTTCTTCTTGTGGGCATTGCCAGTGGCGAAGAGGGGCCCGGGCACGCAGCTGACCACGGCGGGCATGCCGCCCCCGCAGGCTGCTGAGGAGTTGCCCCGGTAGAACTCGAAGGAGCACATGGACAGGTGCACCTCTGTCCCCGTGCAGGACACCGAGTGCAGGCGGTAGTTGAGCTGCTGCCGCTCCGTGAAGAGCCTGTGAGGGGAGAGGAGCCCTGAGCCGCGGCCAGCGCGGCCAGTGGCAGCGGAGATGTCACCAGCCACCCTGCCTGCAGCTGCATGCGCTAGCTGTGCCCCTTGCCCTGTCCCCAGGGTGACACACGGCGCCTGCCACCCCTTGCCAAATGCCTGTCCCACACCCTCAGCAGCACAGGGACGCACGTGGGGACACGCACAGCTCTGGTGGGACTGCAAGGGGCTCCTGTCTCTGGCTCTCCACTGGAGCCATTTACCTCTTCTTGGGCCCTACGTCCTCCCTGCGCTTTTGTTTAGGCTGAGATTTGGAGGCCAGCCTGGAAAATAGAAAACAACCATCACGAAGCCTGGGGCCTCAGGCTGTCACCTCTGCCCGCAGCAGTGACACAGGGAGCACAGCCTGCCCTGGCTTCACTGGAGGCTGAACTGGGCACCTTGGCCCCCAAGAGGGCTCCTGTGCATCCCCTTTGTGTCACACAGGGGTGCAACAGCATCATCTGCTGCCAGGAGTGTGACACAGCCACACTCCGCAGCAATGATGCAGTTTCCTTCGTGCATCCCACCAGGAAACTGCTGGATGCAGCCACATCCTGCCCTGCCTTGTCACACAGCAAAAGATCAAACACCAGCAGCCACCATTTGATCGGTCGGGTGTGGGTGAGGCCTGTCTGTGTCCTCATCCAGATACCACGCCACCACTGTGTCATGTCCCCAAGGTGCAGGACACCCCGCAAGCAGCACCAAGCAAGCAGCACAGGCAGCCCCAGGGTGCTTGCCCTGGGGCCATGGGGCACGGTGGGACTTGCTGCAGGCTGGCAAGGACCTGCTGCCAGCGAGGGAAGCAGCCCTGGCACAGGCTGAGCCATCAGGGGAAGCTGCCTGGGGCTCAGCACCCACAAGGTGTAGGTGCAATCCCAATATCCTCAAATGCTTGCTTCACTCAGGGAGGAAGATGCTGAGCAGAGCCAAAACCCCCGAACCCACAAGGAGTGAAGAGCAGAGTGGTCCAAAGAAGGGCAGGGGACTGACAGCCCCAGGGACCAGGCAGAACCAAGCCTGGCCACTGGCCCTGCAGGCCAGCACAGGTTGGTGTCAGCCTGCACAGCCCAGCAAGCCCCAGGACACAGCACGGGGCTGGGATTCAGCCAGAGGGCATCAGTGCCCATTCACACTCAGGAAACCACATCTGGATCCTGCAGCTGGATCTGGGTCCCCAGGACAAGAAGACGTCATGTATGTGGTGTGAGCCCCAGGGGGAGCAGCAAGACAGCAGCGGGGAGGAGATGGGGGGTGTGGGACTGTTTCAGCCAGGGCTGAGGTGGGAGCTGTGAGGATCCTGGCTCTTCCAGCAGGGAGGGAAGAGCACAAGAGAAAAGAGGCGTGACTGACAACAAAAGGTTCAGGCTCAGGGTAAGGAAAACCTTTTGCCCATGAGGGCTGTTCCATACTGGAGCAGAAACCACAGGGCTGCAGAATTTCCACCCTTGGAAGGTTTCAAAAGCCAGCTGGATGAAGTCCTGGGTTTAACCCACAGCTGGCTCTGCTCCACACTGGGAGCTGGACCAGGACTCCCAGAAGTCCCTTCCAGCCTGGATTAGCCTGTGCCTTCTTATGATTGTGGCTGTGCAGCCCCAGACTGATCAGCCCCAACAAAACAGTGTGGCTCCTCTCAGGAGCCAGCTCCTGCTCGGGGCAGAGGGACAGGACTGCAGCCTCATGGAGACACTAAACATTTCACCCAGTGCTCCAGGGGAAGGACCTGCTTGCTGGGAAAGGGGCAGTCAGCACCAAACCAGCCAGGAAACAGCACATTGGAGCAAACAGGACCTTCAGGTGGGGGTTGAGGAAACCCATGGGATGACCCTGCCTGAATTCCCATCACCTACTGCAGGAGCCGGCAAGGATGACTGCTGGGGACACAGACCTGGGAGTGTCACAACGAAGAGCTCGCAGTGGGTGTAGGGCACATTCAGCACCAGGGAAGGTGGTGGGACTGGGGCCAGGCCCCGTGCTGGGGGCAGAGCATCGTGGCAGCAGGCTCAGGAAAGAGGTGCCATACCACAGCCCAGAGAGGGTGGGCTCTAGCTCACTGTATCCCCCAACAGATCCAGCAGCAGGATTCAGGGATGGAGGAAAAAGGCAGCCACATCCCCCAGGCCTGGCAGAAAGGCACCAAGAGTGAGTGGGCAGAGGATGCAAGAGACCCCAAGCAGATGTGGCACTTGGGGCAGGACCTGCCACACTGTGCCCATCAGCACTGCTGAGCATGGCTCTGGTGCCCACGCCAGCCCATCCTACTGGAATGGAGGGGTGCACAGCCTTTCCAGCATCCCCACTGCTGCTTTCTGCAGAAAGCAGCCCATTTCCACAGCCCTTCCTCCCCATCTGCCAGGAGAGACGGCTCTGCTCTGAGGCCTCCTGCTCCCCTCCCAGGGTGGCAGGGCTCCTGCCTGGAGTGCAGGACAGGGCTGCTCTGCCTGGAGCATGACCAGCCTGGGAGAGAGATTGTCTCTCATGGGGAATGAGGGACCCCAGCATGCACAGGCAGGTCCCTTGGGGTGGGGTTTGTCCTACTGGGCCAGCACAGCCCAAGCCTTCAGTCTGCTCCGTCTGGATCCGTTTGTGCCCGGATCCATTCTGACGGCAGAGACTGGTGGGGCCAGACAACCCAGCTCTGCCACGGCTCAGCAGATGGGGCGCCCCGGCCCCTTACCTGCTGCCCAGCCTCGGGCTGTGGCCCTTCATCCTGGCTGCTCGCCTCAGCCTCCTGTGGAGCAACACTGGAGCTGCCTGCTCAGGGCGCGCACAGTGCCAGGCACGGCGCGTCCGTGCCCCTCGCTCAAGCCATGGTGTGGCTGGAGCACCCCCTGATGGCTGCAAACCTCCCCTTGGAATGGGGACACCACTGCCAGGGAGCAAAAGCACTCCCCTTGGAGTGGCCTTTGCTGTAGTGCGTGTGGTAGGGGGATGGCCACGGCCCCCCAACCATCCCACGGCCCCCCAGCTTGGTTAGAAAGTGTCCAGATGGCCAGCTGGAGCTTGGACTGACGAGCAGCAGGGTGGGAAGGATTTTAGGAGCCACAACACCCAACAGCACAGCCTTTGCTGTCCCCCCAGCACCAGCCCATGCCCCTGGCACCAGCCCCGTGCCCCGGCTCTGCATGGACACCCTGTGGGCTCCCTGCCGGCCTCACTCACTTGTAGAAGTTCCTGTTGACTTTCTTCTCTGCCGGGAAGCCCATCATGCCGCAGACGACGCGGCTGTTGTGGCTGTCCCAGCCCTGGTCGCAGATCTGTGCCCAGCTGTCCTTGTGGCGCACCTCCACGATGCCCTCTGTCACCGGCAGCTGCCTCCGCCCCCCGGACACCACCGGCCGCAGCCGCACCTCCTCCACGTGGCTCTGCTCGGTCTGCTGGGATCAGGGCAGCCCCGGATCACATCACATCCCATCACCCCTCCTCCCGCCCACCCACTCCCAGGGAATCTCCAAGGATGCAGGAGAGGGGTTCCCAGTCACAGGGACGGCCAGTCCTGCACTCCTGCTGACCGCATCTGATGGCTCTGGGCAGCCAAGGATTGAACCTCACCCGGAGAACTCAGTGCCTCTCGTCCCCTTGGGTCCCCAGGTGCGCCTCCGGGGAGCACAACCAGAAAAGCCAGTGCTGCTTCCCTGAACCCCCAGGGAGAGTTCCCAGACTGCCCCACACCCTGTGGCATCCTGGACATCACCCAGCTGCCCACTCTGGCCAGCAGCTTCCTCACCTCGATGACGTTGGAGTCCTTGAAGCCTGGAATGCGTTCATCCTTGCAGACGACACCCGCGTCTTCCTCATGGCTGCAGTCGCTGTTCCCCCAGCCCCGGTGTTTGCAGTCCCCGATGCTCTTCTCGCTCCCGGCACAGTTCACGTTGTCCAGCCAGATCCGCCCTGCCAGACACAGCCTAGGGGTGAGGGGGAGCCAAGCATGCCTTGGGAACAGGAAAGGTGCCCACAGAGCATGGCCAGGGACCACGCAGGAGCTGTAGCACAAAGCTGAGGCCAGTGAAATGCCAAGAGTGAAGTTCTGGGTGGGGAGTCTGCAGATGGGGAGCCTCTACCTCCCCAAGGGGCTGCCCTGACAGGCAGGAAGGTCCCACACGTGCACACGTGAGCACACAACCACTGCCAGGCACCCCGCAAACACAGAACCCGCCCCTTGCAGACCTGTCGGGGCACCCACCCCGCCCCTGGCAGCGTGGGGGCTGTGCCAGGGGGACGCCGTGCCCACCACCCCTCTCTTACCGACTCCTTTGCCGTACTTGGCGCTGTGGGCCCAGCCGGTGGCAGCCACGAAGCCGAGGTGCCGGCACAGCACGTGCGCGTTGCCCAGCGTGAAGTCGTCGTCGCAGATGGTGCCCCACTCGTCGTTGTAGAAGACCTCCACTCGGCCCTCGTTGTGCTTGCGGGGGTAACCGGCCAGGCGGAACCTCAGCTGGGGCCCGGGGGCGTGCGTGGGGCTCGGGGGGCTGGGCTGGGCACTGCCCACCCACAGCCACGCGCTGCCCAGCAGCATCAGCAGCTCCGGCCATGCCCACGTGCCGCAGCCTCCCATGGCAGCGTGGCCCTGCAGGAGCAGACTGCAGGCTCAGGGCGTGCTGGGGTTGTGCTGGAACACCAGCACCCCCATCCAGCCCCCCTGCCCAGCACCAGCACAGCCACGTGCCTTGTCCTGACCAGAGTGCCCCCGACACGCAGCCCCTGCGCCGGCCCTGTACCCCTGGGGCTGTCGGGGACCTGCCCGGTGCCTCTGTCCCCCGTCCCCCTCTGCCAGCAGCCCCCGCTGAGCCCCCCCCGTGCTGTCCGGTCGCATCTGAAGGGCAGTGAGGGCACACGGGCACAGGGGTGTGTGCACCCCCGGAGAGGTGAATGGAAGGAGGGGCAGGATGAGCTGCCAGAGCTGAGGGAGCTGGAACGCGCTCAGGGCACAGGGAAAGCCCGGCTGGACCGGCCAGGAGCTTGATTCAGCAGGAGGAGGGAATGGCTGCTGGCTGAGGAGATTCCAGTCCACGCTCCTGCCCTCCTTGACGAGCGAGGCAGCCGGAGCATTCGCATTCCTCAGTGCCCCGTCCCTCCATTCCTCCGACAATATTTGTGGCTCCCTGAATACCTGAGGGAGATGTGGTATTCCTGCACCAGTCCCACGGCAAACAATAGTGAAAACCCTTCTCTGTGAGCCGCCCTCCCTTCCCGGTGCGCTGTTCCCATGGATCCTGTAGCTCAGGAGCAGCATTTCTGCACGGGAGGTGTTGAGAAGCTGTGATGCTTGCCCACGACCACCAGCACGGCCACCTGCCCACCTCCCTGTCCACTGCAGCCTCGTGCCTGCCAGTCCCTTCCATGATGGGAAAGCATTCCCCCAAAACACCCCCAGGGCAGCCCCCCAGCAGGATGGCTCTGTCTCCAAGTCCCTCCTGAGCACAGAACCTGCCCGCTGCACTCACACAGACCGTGCTTGCCATTAGAAAACGTAAAAAACACAAGTTTTGGCTTTCCCGGGGTGATTTAAAATTCCCGTGTTTGGCGGCAGTGTCACAGAGAAACGGAAACAAATTCAAACCCCGCGCAGAGCTGGGGGTTGGCACAGCTGCTCCACCTCCCCACCAACCTCCAGGGCAGGGTTTTCAGCCCTAGTCCTGCTTGGTTCCCTTTTCCAGGTGATGAGGACCTGGCCCACACTCCAGCCTCCTGAGAATGCCTCCTGGGCTGAGGCAAGGATGAACCAGGATGGTGCCCAGTGCCAGCCCCTTTTCCACACCCATAACACCAACACAAGCCTCTACAGGGCCCAGCCCTGCTGCCTGCCTGCCCCTTTGGGCACATGTCACATTGGAGGTGCCAGCAGGAGCAGTGAGAACCTCGGGAAGCCTCGGGATGAGCCTGATGCCTCTCAGGAAGAGAGTGAGGAGTAACAAGGACCAGCCCTGCTGGTCCAAGTTCTACACCAGACACAGTGGTGGGAATGACTGGACATGGCACTCAGTACTCTGGCCTGGCTGACAAGGTGGGGATTAGTCACAGGCTGGACTTGATGACCCTGGAGGTCTTTTCCAACCCTCTAATTCTATGAAGCACATCACCTCCCTCGGAGCAACCACACCAGCATGGGTCTGTCTCCTCTATCACAACTGGGGCACAGGGGACACCACAGAGCTGGTGGGGACGTGGCCCAGGCGGTTGGGAGCCCTGGTGGGAGCCAGCTCTGGGCTCCTGGTGCCTCAGCTGCCTGCTCTGGCACTGCCTGAGCTCAGCAGGACGCGTGTTTGTGGGCAGACAGCAGGGAGACGCTCTGCTGAACCTTTTACCCAGCCAGCAGGAAGGGAGGGAGGGTGCAAAGGGCCACCCCAGCCCTGCCAGTGGCTTAGGAAAGGGGATGTCTGGGCTTGGAATGGGAATTCTCCATCCTCATCTCCACACTGCCTGGGAAGCAGCACAGGGATGAGTTTGCCACCTCACAGCAGTAACAAAACTTCTTGTTCCACCCCTGGGTCACCGAGGGGACATCGCCCTGCCCAGGGGAAGGGGTGCAAACCCTCAGAGCTGTCCTGACACACGAATGTGTGCACCCTCAGTGCTAACTGTAGCACACCTTGGGGTGTGTTTCCTTAGGGAAAGCTGGAGTGCACAAGGATTGGAGCTTGCCCAGCACTCCTGAGCGAGCAGGATGCTCTGCTGTGGAACTGGGCAGTTTCGCAACGGGGTCAGCACAACCCTAAAGGACAGCAGCACAATTAATGCCAATCTCCACAGTCCAGCAGAAATAGCCCGTGTCAGGAAGCAGGAATGGCCTTTTATGAGATCACAGGTCCTGTTAATTGGAGTAACTGTGTTGATATAACAGGCTGAGACTGGAAGGCATTCGATTCATCTTGCACCACCTTTTAATGAATAATTAGCACTCAACAAAATCAGTGCACCTTCTGCTAAGTGGATTAAAACTGGTCACCTGCTGGAACTAAAATGTGGTTATGTGGGGAAGTCATCGCTCTGTGGGCTTTCTGGTGAGGATCACATGCTTTTCAAAGCAAAACTGTGCCAGGAGGAGGAAAAAAGTACCGTCCTGGTATAGACAGCAGAGACAGAAATGGGGGGAAACAGAGATGGGCATAGGGACAGCCTGGTAAATCAGCATAGTGCAGCGTACATCCTTGGCTACAAGGGAAATTTAAATCTGTGCATTGAGAAACAAAACACAGAGGACCAGAGACCAGAACATGGCACCTGAAAAACGCTTGGTCTTTGTGCAGCAAATCATTGATTCCTCTCTGAGCCTCAGCAGCGTGACCTCCAGGGTCTGTA
Source organism: Tichodroma muraria (assembly GCA_013390105.1). Taxonomy (NCBI): domain Eukaryota; kingdom Metazoa; phylum Chordata; class Aves; order Passeriformes; family Sittidae; genus Tichodroma; species Tichodroma muraria. The sequence goes on from WAAG01020547.1 coordinate 148,599, forward strand.
ATCTCTGCTCCTGGGTCCTGCTTCAGCTGTGCTCCAGCATCTCTCATCCCCACTGTGCCTCTTCTGCCCTGGCACCTCAGCTCTGCCACTCACCTCAGAGTTTCCCGGTGACGTTCCCAGCTGAGCTCTGTGGGACCAAAGCTTTTTCCATGCCCAAACCAGGATAGCTGCCATGTGAGCTCCCTGCAGCACAGCACGGCTCCTTCCCCATTCCTGGACCACCTCCCTCTCGGAACACGCTCCGTGTCCGTGTCCCGGGCAGTCAGGCTAACAGGGCTCTCATTGTCCACATCACTTTTTCCGTTCTCTGAGGCACAAGCCGTGCGTTTGCTCCTCTCCTGCTGCCCGACCGCTCGTTCTGCTCACAGGCTTTGCTCCAGCCCTGCCTGCTGCTCTGCATGGGAAGCCCATCCCAGCATCCCAACCATCCTGCTGTCACCTCCAGCCAGGGACAGTCTCCTCTTGGACCAGGGCTTGTGCCATTCTGGATGTGCTTGTGTCACTCTGGATGTGCTGCCCTGGGCACAGATGCTCAGCAGAACTCCACTGCAAGGGTAAAGGGCTCTGGAGGACGGGCTGGCTGGAGCGAGCGCTGGGCGTGGGAGCCGGGAAGCAGCCCAGGTTCTTGCCACTGCCCAGGAAACCTCAGGAATGTCCCAGCCGGGTGTGCACGAGGCCCTGAGCCACATCCCAGCCTGCAGCGCAGCTGGCGCTGGTGGTGGGGTGGCCCGGAGTACTGCGGAGTCAAACTCCTGGGGCTCCCTCCAGCCCTCAGCCTCAGCCCGGCGCTGCTGAGGCTGGCAAGGGTGACAGGACCCTTCAGGGCAGGGGACAGCCCCACGTGGCAGCAGGAGCCATGGCACTGTTCAAGCTGCTCCCACGCTGGCCTGCTGGCTCTGCTTGCGCCAGTGGGTGACAGAGTCACCCTGGCACGGCCCACAGTCCTTATGGCCAGGCACTGTCCCCATCATTGCTCTGCATCTTGCACAGGGGCTGCCCCTTGCAGAGGGGTCAGCTGTGCTGGTGGGGGCACCCCGGGCCCAGGACTGTTCAAATCATGTGTGTCCTTCAGCACTCACAGGGCATACAGCAGGACATCAGTCTGCCCCACCAAAATCCCGGTGAACGGCCAAGAGACCTCGGGAAGGGGCAGCTCCTCGGGTAAGTCCGTGTATTTGATCAGCACGGGGCATCCCTGCAGCACAGGGGTGACATCCCGAGCCACAGCAGCAGGGAAGGGCCAGGCCACAGAGGACATGCTCGCTCAGCAGCAGCCTTGGACGCACCCACGGAGGACATGGAGCATCCCAGGCACAGACAACTGGGAGGACTCAGAGAAGAGCAGCACAAGAGACCGAGGACCTGGGAAACCCGCCAGCACAAGGGAGAGGAAGCTCGCTCTGTTTATCCTTCCTTGAGAAGGTTAAGGGGTGACACAGTCACTCTCTGTTGATGTCCCATGCCAGGACATCCCTGAGAGCATGGGGTCACGTCCCCAGCAGTCGGGGCAGGAGAAGGTCTGGTGAGTCCCATGGCTTCAGGGCTCCATCCCTCCCCTTCTCCACAGGGCCCCATCACACAGGGCCCAGCGCCGGCCCTTTCGCAATCCGGCAGCCTGGATGGGCCTGCTCCGCTTTTCCCGCTTCCCGGCAGCCCTGGAGTGCCGGGAGCACATGTGCACGGATCAGGGGAGCCCCGACACCCCCACCCTGCTCAGGAGGGGACCTGCCATGGGTCAGAGCACCGGGGTAAGCACCACCAAGGTCTGGAAGGGAACAGGGTTCCACAAACTGGTCCCAGAAGCACCAGGAAGCAGCCCAGGCTCACCACAGGAATCTGGATTCCCTGGCAGGATTGGTGTCACTCGCAAAACTACAACCTCCCAAAACTACAACTGCCCCTCGCTGCCCAAAGGGAGGGTGCCTAGCCCTGCCACCCACTGTGTGCCCCCATCCCAGGCAAGGACAGGGACCCTGCCGCATAAAGGACACTCTGGCTCTCCAGGTGTCAGCAGGGACAAAACATTGTCTGGGGCTGGGGCTGCACTTCCCCTGACAACTCCAGGTCCAGCCCCTTTGGGCTACCTGATGTCCTGCGGTCATCCCCTAAGCCAGGGCAGGTCAAAGCACAGCTCCTTGCAGCTCCTACCCCCACCCAGCCTCCCCAGGACACGGCAGGGCCCTCAGCTCTGCCTGCTCTGCTCTGAGCTGCCCCGGACTCGGGAGAGGCAGCCCTGGGAGGAACCAGCTGCCGGCAGGAGGGAAAGACCTCGGAGGAATGCGCAAACATCAGCCATCCCCACGGGCTGGGGGCTCTGGGGCTGGTGGTGGGGCTGGTGTCCCAGGCACCCTGGAGCAGGGAGCCAGCCTTCCTGGACCTGCTGGGGACGGGACCGGCTCAGCTGCGGGCTCCTCGGAGAGCGGCTGGGAAGGCGAAAAGCCAGCCGAAAAGAATCATCCCCTTCCTCCCGCCTCACATCCCTCAATCCATCCTCTCTCTTCCACGAGCTCCAGCAAGCCCGGTCTTCATGGAAATCCTGAGTCTCCCCGGGCCTTTGTAACCCGCAGCTCGGCCCGCAGCCCACACGCTTCGGGGTGCGGCTCAGCGCCGAAGCGGCACCCACAGCCCCGCCGGGTCCGCCGGGCTCCGCTTCCCGTGGGACAGCCGCGCTGCCCGCCCCGGTCACGCTGCCCGCGGGGCACGGCCCACGGCAGCCCCGCACCACGGCAGCGCCCACGGACGCGGCACGGACACGCTGCGACCACCGCGGCTTTGGGACCCCCGCAC
>WAAG01020551.1:330-13850 GCA_013390105.1 Tichodroma muraria
CTTACAACTGGGAGGATGAAGGGTATATTGTAAAAGCTGCCTCCAGGAAACTGTCTACCTTCCCTTCATTTATCAAGCATACATAAAAGTACTGTAATCCAGGCCTTGTTCCCTTCCTGTGAGGAGCATACGCTTGAGTAAAAATTTAAAATATTAGCTTTACTTTTAGGATTGTGGTGCTCCACACCTCAGTGCGGGAAAGGCAACAGCTTGATATTGTTACACTGATCTTTGCTTTAGCATGTTTGTAATGTCTTTCCTAGTGCAAACAGGCACACAGACCTTAGGTGGTTTGTAACCCTTTGCTATGGTGATGCAGACTGTTGGCATGGTCAGAACATTGGAGGTTGCCTTTGATTTTGAATACTCTTTTTGAATTCACTGTGTCAAAGGTCACAGAGACAGCATGGACCTACAGCGGTTCAAAGAGGCAGCCAACAAAATGAAGGAAAGAAGTGCTGATATTGAGGTGAGCATGAAAGGCTTTGTCAAACATGTTAATGGGGGATCATTTTCTTTTAAACTGTAACGTCACAGTATGTTTGGGAAAAGTCTAAGACCAAATGTAATCAAAAAACTTACACAATCCTTGCAGACTGCATTTTGCATCTGTTTCATGATTTAAAAAAAAGAAATCCAGTGAAAACTCACGTAACCTTAACTGCCATCAAGTACTGTTGCTTCATAATCGGATACTAGTGAAATAATAAACAAGATCTGAGGTTATGAAAGCTGACTACAACTGTGAATTGAGATAAAATTAAGTATCCCATAATTAGTGTTTAACTAAATGTTTTACACTCATAAATTTCAAGATCAGCCTTTTAGGAAGACAGAGTGATTTACATTATAATTTACAGAGCAAGGTGACAGCATATATAATTTTCAAAAGTGACAAATATTGTTCATTATGTTTCCAAGAAGAAAAAGCTTTTTAATAAACTTGTCATAAACTAAAATGAGTAATTTCCATTTCCTTAAAGAAATTATCTTAAATAGTAATAAAAATTATTAAAATGGAAGAGTGATTAATCATAAACCTGCCTTCCAAGTACTATAGAGTGTGTATATATGTATATATACATATATGTATATGAAAACTAGTTTTCATCATGTAGCTGTTGAATTAGTACATACAAATTACTATTTAGTTATCATGCATTCAGGGGAGAGTACGTCTGAGAATTGCATTATGACCATTTGCAATGCCTGTGTTCTGCTGAGTTGCTTCTTCTGAACATTTTGATGAGTATAACGTGTGACCAAAAAGCTTTTTGTTTGTATTTTTGACACAGATTTTTTGGTGTTATTGTTAACAATTTACTTTGTTTCTTTGATAGGAGCAACAGGAAGACTTCAAAAAAGCTATATTGGAGGGTATAGAGACAACCAGACTTCAAGTAAGTAAAGTTTCTATTTATTAGGGACATTACTTTCAACAGATACTAAAAGTATTATTTCCAGTAAAGACATGGGTCTCTTCTCATCTCATTATCTATAAACTGGATGTGTCCTTGACATAAAATATTCTAGTGTTTAGGGATGTAAAGGAATAATTTTTATGCACACAATCACACATCAGATACACATTGTGAACACACACACACACACACACACACACACACACACACACACACACACACAGAGAGGCCTGTGATGTGTTTATGTGTGGGGGGTGTATTCTGTAAGAGGGAAGGGTGAAAAAGGGTGGTAACAACTTCCTAACTGTTATAATTTTAGGAATCAAAAGCAGGGCACAATGAATTTTTACATTTTATTCAAGTAACCATTGGAGTTAATAGATGAGTAGGCTCTGTGCCATTCTACACACAGTCCTAGCTTGTGATGAAACCACCTTTCTTCTTTTTTTGCAAAAGAAGTATTTTGTCAAAAGTTGACCCCCTCAGTACGTATTCCAAGAATGTATAATTGTTATGAAGAAATATGTCCACGAGGAAATTGTATTCATGAGCCATCGGTTTTTATTTGGCACGAGTTTACTGCATTTTGTTGCTATTTTAAGTGAGGTATTTGAAGTATATCCAGAAATTTTGAAGAATCCTGGCCAGTCCTAAAAAGAAAAACTGTGTGGATTGTGTTCCAAGAGTAGTAGTTGAAAGCAATAATGGTATTGATGACTGATGGTAAATACAATTTTTTTTGGTAGGGTCTTCAAACTGACAGTGATCTACGACAATCCAGTTCTTGTGGTGGGTTCACTGACTCTCTGACAGCCCACTCAGAGCAGCGTAAGTCTGGTCTCTGTTCAGGTCCCCTAATGTTGTCTCTCACTTGCCTTGCTAATGGGTATCCTAAGAAGATGCAAAGGAAACACAAAAGGTTAAATCATCTTGAAATATTTTCATGTTTGGTAGTACTTGAATCTTCTGCTTCTTGTGGGTTCTCCCAGCCATGCCAGCTCAGTTACCTTGTATTTGCCACAGACAGCCAGAGTTGTAAAAAGCAAAGTAATCTAGTTGGGATTGCAAACTTCTTTTAAGTTGTGGGTCAGGCTTGTTTCATGAGAGCAATGTTAAGCTGTCTATTTGTTCACTATTAGGAAACAGGTGACAGCTGCCATTCTTTGTCCAGTTACAAATCTCCTTCGTTTGTAGTGTACAGCAAGAGCAGGAGAGCATCGAGTGAAGACAGTCAGCAAGTTGACTCCAAAGCAGCCTTACTGACGGTTTGTATCAACCTTTTGTGACATTCTTGAGCAGAACTAGAAGCTGAACAAATAAAGGAGAAGGAAACGGAAGAGTAGTACTGATTTGTGGACTTGCTTGTTCTAGGAGGCAACAGGAGACGTGTTTTCACTAAGGGAAGAAGTTGTGTATGTTCTCACTATGAAAATCTGTGCTGTTCTCTGTTTGTAGAAAAAAATCAAAATTCTTTTCTTTTAAGGAAAAGAATTTCTTATATAATCCATAAACAGTAGTGAATATAGAGCCTTATTTATTCTTTTAATTGTAGTTACCATTTCTCGGTTGTGTTTGGGTCTCTCCATTCACCTGCAGTTCAGTACAGCCTGGTTTATTTCCAATAAACAGACTGTACTCCAAGAGCTTAAAACACATTACCACCCCATCTCCAACTGAATATGCTGTGCTTTTCTTACAAAAGTGAAGCCCTCTTTGTTTTTCCTTTCCTTTGTTTTAAAGGATTGGCTACAAGGCAGACCTTCAAATAGCAGTCAAATGTAAGTAAGCTTTCTAATGGAGCAATTTTATCACTCTGTATTTTGATCTGTTTTTCTTTTTGGTTGTCTTTGGCTATAGTGGTATTGAGTTGCATTTAGTGAGAAAAAACCCCACAAAGTTTAAGTTCTTTTCTTCTAATAAATAATCACATGTATTCACTGGAATCACAGGATAATCATAGAGTGGTTTGGGTTGAAAGGCTCTCCCAGCCTGTCTCTGGAGCAGAGGGGCTTCAGCCCTCAGAGTATCCTTGTGGCCTCCCCTGGGCTGTCTCCAACAGGTGCTTCTTGACTTGAGGGCCCCAGAGAATGGACACTGCTCCAGCTGAGGTCTCTCACAGCAGAGCAGAAGGGCAGAATCACCTCACCCTCACCTGCTGGTCGCTCCTCTTGGGATGCAGCCCAGGATTGGGTTGGCTCCTTGGGCTGCAGGTGTTCATGGGTGGGTCAGGCTGAGCTCTCATCGTGCTTTAACAGGTTCTGTGTAGATTAATGGTGTCACATGTTGGAGGACAAAACATGAAAATGATTCTGTTGACACATAGTAAGCAGCTCGTTTCCTGGTAAAGGTCTTTACCCAACCTTTCAAACTGTAACCACCTCTGAAATTATGCAGACATTGCTCTCGTTAACAATTACCCCCTGAGTTAACTGTTAAAGCCATTACCTTATTTATCTGATAACAGAAGGGTAAGCTGTTGTGAACAAGTTTTAATTAAAGCACCTCTGTGGGAATGAGCTCTTGTGATGCAAACTTTACATAATGTGCATGACTTGGAGGTATTTAAAGTGCAGCTCTAAAAACATGAGATTACTTAACAGCTTTCCATTACTATTTTGTAATTAAGAAATCTGTACTGCCCTTGAAAAATAGGATAACAGGATAAAAGTGGTACTGTGAGGTTAACAAGGTGACCTAGGATGATGTGTCAAAATCGGAATACAGAGTAAGTTTTGAAGATGACTGTTGTTTTTGTGGCATTTTACAGGCCATCGGAAGAAGATGCATTGAATGGTAAGTTTTCATTCTGCTCTAAAGGTGAGAGATTTTTATATATAATCAACTGCTTGCTACTTGTATGGGAATGTATTTAATTGATGATAATTTGGAATTTAATGGACACACAATGCTGTGATTTTTTTTTTTTTTTTAATAAACAGCCTAGCATTGAGTTCTACAATTTTTTTCTCCTGAAGTACTAAAGACTTAAGTGCAATATTTCATTTTCTTCACAGCAGATCCTTTTCAAACTAGTTACTTAGCAGTTGATCTTTGTGTGTGGTATTTTAGTACATAAATTAGTAGCAAGAGTATCTCTTTTTTTCTTCTTTTTTCTATTTAATCTCTTTTCAGGCATTGCTTCTCCTTTCAAGCCTATCATGGATATCAATTACTATTACTCAGGTCAGTCCCTCTTATGAACTAATGTTTGTATTTTTATTGACATTTATAAGATCCTTAAACTTAACAAATGTTGTCACCTTCCTCTAGCTGTAGAAAGAAATAACCTGATGAGATTATCACAGAGCATTCCATTCACTCCTGTGCCTCCAAGAGGTAAGAATTGTATTTCTTGTTGCTGGTTCTCTGTGGTCTCTTGGGGAAGAAAAGCAAACCTTATATGGATTCTACTTTGGTTTGATCCTTCTAATATAGAAGGATCAAGGCAAAGTTCACAGTTTCTCACAGCAGGTGTGAAACTGAAGTCTTAATGAACTAAAAGAAGTCTAGTCTCTGTTTTAGAACACCCAGAAATATATGTGAGTATGACACCTTTTCTAGGGCAACTGACTTGATTATGAAATGTAGATTTAATTATAGTTGTCCTCAGAAATGATGTTACAGTGATGGTAGCATTGTGCTAACAGTTTTGTAACAAACTATTCTGGAAGGATTCCTTTAAATTGTCTTCACTTGTTTAAACTGGAAACATTTATTCAGTGTTCTTAGTGCTGTTTGAACTGCATCATTAATAGGTCTAAATAGGGGGACATATTTTCTAGCTCTGTAAAAAAAGCTGCAGAAGGGTCGTCCCACTGGGCAGTTGAAATTTTTTGTTAATTCAAGATGTTTGCAATGCCTTAATGCTGCAGCTTGTTGTAAGAAATGGTGCGCTTTCAGCGCTTTTAATTTTAAACTTGGAAAATTCAATTCAGTGATTGCTTTTTGTGCTGCGCCGCAGGTGAACCAGTCACTGTGTATCGCCTTGAAGAAAGTTCTCCCAGTATCCTGAACAACAGCATGTCCTCCTGGTCACAACTGGGGCTCTGTGCTAAAATTGAATTTTTAAGTAAAGAGGAGATGGGAGGAGGTTTACGTCGAGCTCTCAAAGTTGTGTGCACGTGGTCAGAATATGATATCCTGAAATCAGGACAACTTTATATCATCAAGTCTTTTCTTCCTGAAGTTGTGAATACTTGGTCAAGCATTTATAAGGAGGACACTGTGTTGCACTTGTGCTTGAGAGTAAGTTCTATCTTTGTCAATTATTAAACATGGACAGGCATTATATGTTAAACAGGAATAATTTTCCCACCTGTAAACTAGTATATACTTACTAGATTAAGAAAAAAAGTAGTCTGGGGTTCTGTATGAGCAAAAGGGTTAAAAACTCTGCTCCAGGATAGCTTATTAGATCAAAGAGCTCAAATTCTTAAAATACAGATGTAATTTAAAAAGCAAGCAATCTGTTCACCTGTCTTGGGGGAATAGACACTGTTCCCACTGCCTGCTTGGCTCTCTGCTGTTACTGTTCTGTAAAGCAGCTAATGAGGTGTGGGTTTGACTCACAGGAAATTCAGCAGCAGAGAGCAGCACAGAAGCTCACCTTTGCATTCAACCAGATGAAGCCCAAATCCATCCCATACTCTCCAAGGTGAGTGTATTTAAACTGCTGTTATATTGCATGCTTTTGGCTCAGGAGAATGCCTACAGGGTTGTTAACACATGCATCAGATCTATTAAGATTCTTATGTGGATGTGTCTTGGAATATTGCTGTGAATGTGGGAAGCAGAATTGTCCTTGGCAGGATTTTCCACTGATATTTTCTGCACTGATTCTAATCTAGTGTGATCATCTAAATGGCTTTGTATACCAGTTTGAAAGTATTTAAATTGTTAGTAAATCAAATAAAAATCTAATAGTAATGATAGATCTCAATTTTGGAACTATATTCATTAACTGTACTTTTTACTAGGTTCTTGGAAGTTTTCCTGTTGTATTGCCACTCTGCTGGCCAGTGGTTTGCAGTTGAAGAGTGCATGACCGGAGAGTTTAGAAAATACAATAACAATAATGGTGATGAAATAATCCCAACTAACATGCTGGAGGAGGTTATGCTGGCTTTCAGCCACTGGACATATGAGTATACAAGAGGAGAATTGTTGGTATTAGATCTGCAAGGTAATGCCCTGACTTTGAGACTTGGACTGGGGCCAAGGTGTATGTGGGTTTTTCTTTTGATAGCATTTTGTTAAGAATTTGTATGTTTGTAATAAACAACAAGCATTATTTAGTGCTTTTTCTTCTAGTTAGTTTGGATCTGTGATTTTCTTATTTAATTATATACTGATAAAGACTGGAAAGGACCTCTAAGATTGTCAAGTCCAACTTTTCCCAGCACTGCCAGTCCAGCACACACCATGTGCCCAGGGGCCACCCGTGAACAGCTTATAAATCCCTGCAGGGATGGTGACTGCACCACTTCCCTGGGCAGCTGTTCCAGTGCTTGGCAACCTTTTCAGTGAAATATTCTACCTCATATCTGAGCTTAACCTCCCCTAGTGCAACTTCAGGCCATTTTCTTGTCCTGTTGCTGGGGACTGACCCCCACCTGGCTACAGTGTCCTTTCAGGTAGTTCTAGACAGTGATGAGGTCTCCCCTGAGCCTCTTCTTTTCCAGGATAAACACCCCCAGCTCCCTCAGCTGCTCCTCACAGGACCTGTGCTCCAGACCCTTCACCAACTTTGTTGTTCTAATATGGCATTAAATCTTACAGCAACTCAGAGAATATATATATATATACACATCTCCTAATGAAATGTGCCATAAAAAATGCTAATCTTTGGCACATTTGTGTAGTGCCAATGTGGTGAACTGGTTTTGTCCTGAACTCTGTGCTAGAATATTCTGGCAGTGAGAACTGTATAGGAGATTTTTCTCACGGGTCAAAACTCAAACTAGGAAATGCAAAAACTAGATGGAAGAAATCTGAGAAGTACAAAGTGCTTATTTAGGAGCAATTTTCTAAGGGTAGAAAATCATGTATAGTTTGGGTTGGGTTTGTTGTGGGTTTTTTCCTGTTTTTGTTCTTGGAGAAGTTGAGAAGTCATAGCTAAGGATTCCAAGGCTTTTTAATATTAATATATTTATGCAATCAGAAGTGTATCAGATTTAACTTTTTCTTCATGTGCTGTCTGAAGGTGTTGGTGAAAATTTGACAGATCCCTCTGTGATAAAAGCTGGGGAAAAAAGGTAAGGGTAAAGAAAGACTTCAAGTATTGTAAAATGTTCACCGGAAAGAGAACACGTGCAAGTGATGTTTGTGCGCTTGGTTTCTAAGGTCATACGATATGGTGTTCGGGCCAGCCAATTTGGGAGAGGATGCAATAAAAAACTTCAGAGCAAAGCACCACTGCAATTCCTGCTGCAGGAAACTGAAACTTCCTGGTAAGAGCTGCAGTACTCTCCTTCTGAGACACGTCGTGTGATACCCCATTGATTCTACTAGCTCAAGAAATAGTAATCATTACGACTTTGTTCTGTTTGTACAGATCTGAAGAGGAACGATTACACACCTGACAAGATCATATTTCCTCAGGACGATGCCCCTGAATTGACCATTCAGCCTGGAAGCTGCACCAAAGATTCCGATCCGGCCAATTCTATTCGTCTGATGCTCTGATGATGTGACCAACTCAGTGGCTTCGTTCAAACTTCATGGAACCTCACAAAGTTGTCACTTACCTTTCCCTCACTATAATGAAAAGAAAGACTTGTCAAAACAAGGATTACTGTCTTATAAGTGGAATTCTGGCTGGTCCATAATCTAAGGATTTTACGACTTGTGATAACCATCTACAGAGCAGCATGGCAGCTGATCGTTCTAAAGGTGGAATAACGACAAGTATTTAAGATGTGTTTTTAAAGGGGCTTTTTAAGCAGAAAGTTTTATTTTTTATTTTATTTTGGTTTAGTGGAGGATTTTCTTCCTGTAGTTGTGTGGTGGGAAATATGCCTTCCACCGAAAGGATTTCGGTAGTTGATGTTTTAAGGTAAAGCANATGTCCAAAAGGCATGCTGTGAAAGTGGAACAAGTAATAAACAGCAGTTTTGTAATTTGACTTTAGGCTTCTGATTGCAGCTATGATTAAAACATCCCTTTTTTGACAGTGCATATCCTGGAATTCCTCTTTATTTTTTAAAATATATTTATTTNAAGACTTGTCAAAACAAGGATTACTGTCTTATAAGTGGAATTCTGGCTGGTCCATAATCTAAGGATTTTACGACTTGTGATAACCATCTACAGAGCAGCATGGCAGCTGATCGTTCTAAAGGTGGAATAACGACAAGTATTTAAGATGTGTTTTTAAAGGGGCTTTTTAAGCAGAAAGTTTTATTTTTTATTTTATTTTGGTTTAGTGGAGGATTTTCTTCCTGTAGTTGTGTGGTGGGAAATATGCCTTCCACCGAAAGGATTTCGGTAGTTGATGTTTTAAGGTAAAGCATTTGTCTTTTTGGCATTTGTCTTACTGTCAATGAGCAAAACCAGGAGAAAGCAACTACCTCTGTAATGCCAGAGTATTCTTAGCGTGTTTTCGGAAGTGTTCCACTAATATTTTCTCACCAGGTGTCTTTTAATCTGGCCTTTTGAAGAGGACAGAGCCAAATGAGGTGTATATAGGATGCCAAGAGACTGAAGCTGAAGGTAGGAACTTGATCTGTTCCAAAAGAGAGGGTCTCCTGAATCAGGATTCTTTTCAGCTTCATGACTGTAAAACTGGGCTTGGTTGTTTTTGTTTTGTGAAATAGAGCCTGAATTGTGCATAATGAAATTTCTTGTTTTACACATTTCAATTTTATCAAGTCACTGTCAAATAGTAACAAAGCCATGATAGACTGGTATAATCATATTTAATAGAAGAATTAGTTTGTGCTGGTCCAAATAAGTTGCCTTGTAAGAACACAGGTTGGAAGTGCTTTCCCTTGTACGTATGTAGTGACTGCTTCAGAAGTTCTGCCTTCCAAAGATCTCCTAAAACCAGTATATCAAAACCGAATGTACACATAACTTGTAAATGTATTTAAAATTGTGTAGAAAACATCTTTAATGTTATGTTATTTGTGGTACCTACTTAAGAGAGACTAGGGTTGGATTAGCATTGTGTAAAGTACGGGAGATTGCAATGCACCTTCATGCCAATAAAATGTAATTTAACTGTCCCAAATACTGTTGAGCATTCAGCAAGAAAAGAACCTGTTGTCCAACTGAAGTTTCATGCTGTGATTTTTTTTGTTACATAGGTACTAATTTGTAATTTTTAATTAAAAGGGCAGTATATAGCTCTATAAATTTTTTATTCAGTAGTGTATCTTATAGATACAGACCTAAGGCACGAACACAATAGTTGTTTAAATGGTGTTTTATGTTTGATGGGGAAAGGTAAAATGTTATAAGGATATAATACTGTATACATTTTGTATATCATTAAATCTTTAAAGAATCTAAAATAAATTTATTCTTGTTTACAGACTTCTGCTCTCCGTCTCAGTCTGAAAGGTTAATTTGGTGAATTCAAGTAACTCTTTATGCAGAAAAGTAGAGTTTGCCATGTTGGATCAAAGCAGTTGTTTGCCTTTGAGGTATCACAGCTTTGGCCAACACCAGAAACTAGGGGGGTAAAAAAGTGAAAACTGTCAATAGTTGTCAAACACATGTGAGGGGATTGAGTCAATGAGTCAAAAATAGCTCTTCATAATGTTTAATTAGGAGCTGCTTCTTAGAGATGCCTGACCACATCACCTTCTGTTGCTGGGAGGGAATGGGCATACATTGAGATGTACTTGCCTTTCTAGTGCCAAGTAACAGCAGCACTGAGTCTGTAAGCGTGACTGGCTCTGCAGATTGAGATTTCTGGAAGAGTCTCTGGTGTTTTGAAAATGTAACCAAATTTCAGTGTATGGAAGAAGAAAAATATTTTGAGAAAATTGTAAGTAAAAGCTGGGGAACTTTGTTTCTTGACAAATACTTAACTACGCACAGTTATTTTTTAGCCATGTCACTGGTCTTCAGTAGTTCTGTTTGTGATTCATTTCTTAGCAAAATAAACAGATGTGACCACCTTGTGATGGGTGTGAGTGATCGTGGGGAGTGCTCCTTCTGCTCAGTCTTGCAGTGACTCAGGCCTGAAGCTTTTTCAAGACCCAAAGGGAAAAATGTGGTTGGGAAATGCCTGTAAGACTTGGAGTGTTTACCACTGTTCATATTTCTGTACATCTGCCTGGCATGAGCAGTAGCTTACTCTGTGTGACTTACAGCTTGAATTACATATGAGAAGTGTATGTCTAAACTGAGGGGGGAGAACTGTGTAACTTAAAGTGATCTGCCTCATACTTGCAGAAAAAAAAAATCATAAATGTCAAGTACCCTTTAGGGAAGGAATTGGAAAAGTGTGGTGGCAAAGGAAAAAAACAAGTTTGTTTGAAAAAGCAGCCTGCCTCTGTTTGGACAGTGCCACATCCTGCTGATGTTGGGCAGTAGGAACATGAAAACTATTCCATGAAATTCAATTTGCTTGAGAACATCAACTACCGCTCCTCTGCTGAAACCTCATCAGTCTTGAAATGCTCTATAAATAGGGAGGAGTTGTGATCCTTTAGCTTTTAAATTTCCTTTAGTTTACCAAAAAGGATGAAAGTGATGGAACTGGAACTTCTGATAACTATCCAAGAACTGAAGTATTGGCATATCTTCTTAGAACCTAGCTTTTAAATACAGGAATGTAATTCAAACCCTAGTTATTTTTTTAGTGAAAATTGGAAATGCTTCAGTGAATTTCCTACTAGGAGGGTATTTAAAAGAGTATTTCTCATACAGGGAAATTATTAAGCTGCATAATTTAGACTTTTAATTGATTCACCAAAGTCATTGTTGACTGCTTTCTTGCAGTATTTAGGTTGTGAAACATTTCAGAGAAAACCAATCCTAAATGCATTGTGGCAAAATGCACAGCTGCCTTTTTAGCTGCTGCTCAGCAGCCTTGTGATTTGGAAAGGGAGGGGGTTGGGTTTTAAGCCTGTGGCAGTAATTTCCTACACTTTAATTCTTTGAGTTGCATCTCACTTAATGCTGTAACTCTTCACATTGCAGGAATTTGGAGAGGGGAAAAAAGACTACAGCTGGGGATGAGGTAGTAACAGTTCATATTAAATGTTCCTAAAAGACCAGTTGGGAAAAAAATAGGATCTTTTAACATGTAACAAGGCCTCTGAAAAAAGTTCTGATGGTTTCATCTTTCTTTTCACAATTAACGTTTTTCCTTGCAATGATCCACTTTGTGGTGAGAGTAATGGGACTCAGCCCCAGAGCCTGCAGCAGGTAGCACTCATGTGGATTTGTGTATCATGTTACATTAAAATAGTAAGTCAAAGTCTTAAATCAGATCCCACGAAAAGTGGGAATAAACATATCCAGTTCCATGTACAAAACTCAACCAGATTCTGAAGGGTCAATAGCAGTGACAGCTGTCCCAGGAGTGCCAGAGACATCCTTTGCTTTAAAGTTTAACAATTAAGATGATTAGGAGGTTTTTAAAATCACTTCATGGCCTCTTCTGTGGATACTTGTTACTTCCCAAGGTGTCTGTTAAAGAGGGAAAAACTGCTGCTCTTCAGTGGCATATGGAATTTAGAGATGAACTGCATTAACGTAGCTAATTAAAAGCCATCTGCCATACCTTTTTTTTTTTCCCCTCAGGAAAATCTTTGTAACACCAAGGAACTAATTCAGTATGATGTTTTGAGGTAGCTCCATCCTTTTATGGTCAACACCCTCGGTCATCACCGCCCTTCCAGCGGAGCATGGCACTAATAAATCCTAATACAAGTGTGAGCAAACCTGTATGTCACAAAAAGATGTGTTGGGCCAAAGCTCTCTGCTCAGTGGAATGGGTGGGTGCCCCTCTCTTCCCAAGGTTTTCTGTTCTGGCTGGCACATGGAAAGAGGAGATGGAGGCACGTCTGGCCAGGTGTGCTCCCTGCCCAACGTAACCAAGTGACATCACAAGGGGCTGGGGCAGGAGTAGCAGGGTGACAGGATGGAACACGGTCCAGAACATGCGGGGCACAGCTCATCTTTGCTCTACGGAGATTGCTGCGGTTCTAGAGTTCTCTGTCCTGCCTCCAAGTAGAACATCAGCCTCTAAAAAAGAGCAGCAACATCATTGAGGACACGTGTGTGGTGTAGGGTCTGTGTTCAGCCTCCTGACTGCCTGATTGAGGATGGGGACAGTTTGGTCCAGAACAGACTTACGCAGCCAGAAAACAAACCTACTAAAATTTTCCTAACATGAACTAAGTGAAATTATATAACAAAAATCTGAAGAACAACCCGTTTATAGAAGCATCTGGACTGCAACTTATGGTTTTAGAAAATAGGTGGGTACTGTACCCCTGAGGAAATTAAATATATTGTAATATGCACTGTTAAGCAGTTTGCCCTGAAGATGGCTATTCACAAGTGGTTGTAGTTTTTGAGTAACTCTATATGGAGTAGAAGACTATATAGAATTTTAGGAGTAACTAAAACCTCAGATGTTTAAATAATACCTCATAATGATGTATCTTACCGTATTGGAAAGAGTTTAGTGGGGAAGACAAAGTCTTCACCACTATAAACTTGGTGAAAATAAATGTGAATTTAATTTTTAAAGAAACCATAGCATTTTAGATTTCCACTGTTGTGGATTTTTCTTGTAGTAGGTGGAAGGATGGCATGGAAATGGAAGTATTCCCCCAAGGAACAGCTGGAGGATATGAGCAGCCTGCACCCGGGGCTCACGGGGCTGCAGAACCTGGAGAACACGTGCTACATGAACGCGGTGCTGCAGTGCCTCTGCAGCCTGACCCCGCTCGTGCGGTATTTCCTCTCGGGAAAGTGGCACACAGCCCTGCACGAGTGAGTTGGTTGGTTACAGTACTGAGAGCTTTCTGCTTGGCACTATTTTCCTTCCAAAGGACACGTATTGCCATGGGAATGTCCGAGGCACCTGCCAGCTCCCCCCCCCCCCCCCCCACGCCTCCCCTGGTTTCGCCACCC
>WAAG01020552.1:752-15304 GCA_013390105.1 Tichodroma muraria
TCTATTCACATGGTAACCCAGTTCTTCTTGGAAGTTACCTAGTCTTGCTCTCTAATAGCAGTGCCTCTTTGAGTTATGAGCAAATTTCCTTAATGTGCTTCCAAATCATTAATGAAAATACTAAATGAAAACAATGTCAGGACCAACCCTTGTTGAGTTCATGATGAGCTTCCCTCCAGCTCAAACCTTCCCTTTTCAGCAGCCCCCAGAACTGATCTCCCTGCCACCATGCCTCACTAACCTCAAAAATAAAATTTCCTCTTCTTTTCCGGTTAAATTAATTATCTGCTGTGCATCACTGGATCAAACACTTTACTGACCTAAATCCTTCTTTTTGTTTTCCTAGAGAATTTTTTATTTTGTTTAATGCATCCTTTGAGTTAGTCAAGAAGACCCCTTTTGTGGAGCCAAGATTATGTTTGCTCCATCTATCTGTATCTGTATATTATACTGCCTGGACTGATGAGGATCAAAGACATTTCTTTTTATCACCTTAATCTAATTTTGTTCTAGAACTCAATTATTGCTGAGACCACCAAAGGTACCAGTGGTATCATCTTTCTCTTCTGTGTCTCATGAGTTTAGACTTGTGTCAAAACTGAAGGTCATTTCCTGGCTCCAGTGGATGATCCCATCTTTCCCTGCCTGAGTTTATATCCAGCAGAGGACTTTGGCTGACAATACAAAGTCTTGAGTCTGGAGCATAAATAGGAGGGTCCCTGCTGTGGGATACCTGTGATGTTTGTTAGAGTTCAGAACCACTGTGAGCCACGTTTTCTCCTATGTGCTGCTGTGGGCATCAAATGGTGCTGCACAGTCCAGGGGGAGCTGTCTCTCTCAAGCACGTTTGCTGCAAATGCAAAGGGAAGTTCCTACATCCTTCAAGTAACAGCACTCACTTCCCTTAGCTGAGGCTAATGCTTAAATTTATGCCCACTTGCTGTGGAGGCAGGATCTGAGATTGGTAACAGTCTTTTTAAGGCTTGAAATCAAGGTGTAACTCAATAGAAGGAAAGAAAGCATTTCTTACCCCCTTTCATAAACCTCTCCCCTAAGCCAAGAGATAGAAGATTACGCCTAAAATCTAAAATTCTGTACTTTGAAAGTGTAATAAAAAATAATATTCTGTGAGGGTAAAAAAATAGTCAGTTGTGTTTTCTTGCTTTGAAATCTGGCAGAACATCGTTTTAAGTAGCATATTCTGAGTTGTATATGCTTACTTGTAGACTGTCAGAAATAATGACTACTTGGGTGACTGAAGTGCCATTATTAAAATAATTGTGTATTTAGTCATTAAAAAGCAAAATGAATCCAATACCATTTCAAGCTCTAAATGGGCAAATTTGCAGAAAGCCCTCAGACAGACTTGAAAAGTCATCTCGGGAGTGGAGCACTCCTTCCCTAATCTACCTTCAGGGAGAAAGGCTTGACCATGGCAGGGTAAAGTAATGCAGGTCCTGAACTGATGAACTCCCAGGGCCAAAACAACTCCATGTACCTACAATCAAAGGGCAAAAGCCAAAAGTTTCATGGCACAGGAGAGCCAGGTCAGTTCAGGGTTGCTGCTGCAGCCACAATGGTGTATGGGCCTTGAGGACTGACTTCATGATATTAGGAGTCAGACCATGCTCTGCACTACGAAAGGTAAACACCAAATAAAACACTTCCTCAGAGAACACATCAGAAATCAGGCAGTCTCATGAAATCGTGTCCTGCATTAAGAAGCTGCCCACATTCAACTAGTAAAGACTCAAAGAGGGTGATGAGCAATTCAGCACCCAGTGGTTTGTGCTGCCCTTGGGGCTGTGACAGGGAGGCAGAGAGCAGCACTTCTCTCCAACATGGCACCCGTTTCAGCTGTGCACTCACCTGTGTTTCTAAGGAAAATTATATGAACCCCGCCCTTCCTAAGACTAAAACTTCCGTCAGTGGATTACTTTTTACTTCAGTGGATTACACAGGGCTGCAGTCAAAAATAGTAATATAATAAGGAAGTATGTAGAATCCTTATACCCAGGGACCTTTGATGACACCTGAGCCACAGTATTTCCTTGGCAAACAGCCAAAACGTTCTCACTTTCTTTGCTTTGGGAGAAAAAGAAAAAACAGGAAAACATGACCCAAGTGTTAAAGCTGCTGAGATGCATGACTTGGTCAGCAAGCAGATGTCATGAGAATTGGGAGACTCCAACATCTTACCCTGGCTTCTAGAGAGGAGGTGGATCTCCACGGGGACCAGCCTGGCTGGAAGTGGTAGTGCTCCTGTACTTTTGCAGTTGGTTGCCCTTCAGTGCAAGGCTGATAGGAACTTCTGATGCCCTGAACATCTCCACACGGTGTCCAGCTCCATGGACTGACCTAGGCAGCGACAAGCATTTGCCTGAGTATCCTCCTGCCGCAGCATCAAAACGGGCACTGATCCTATGCTTTTCTTCTTTGATTTGCTCAGCAGTAAAACACTGAAATCACATTGACAGGCACTGGGACAGAGATAAGGAAACTATTTTATAGACCTTGCTGCTTGTAAGAGCAGGTCTCAGTCTCAGAAAAGTGAAAAAGCAGGACGTTCAAGCCCCACAGTGTTGATGTGAGGCCACATGCACCCACATCCCCATCCCGCAGTGTAGACCAGGAGTGAACTCAGAGTGATGCCCGTAGCATCCCAGCAGCTGCATGTACATACACTTGTTGGTATCTTCTGCTTTAGACTGGAAGTAACACGTGACCAAGCATAAGCAGCCAATTTTTCAAATAATCAATCTGTGAAATTTAAGTACAGATTTGACAACTAAATCAGATAATGCGGTAACTTTACCTTCCAACAACTAGAGGTCCTTAAGCTGGAAGCTCCAAAATTACTATTATGGCCCTATTTCTTTAACTATAAATTCATGCATTTTTACAATCTATTATTCAATCTAGATGATTCTGCCTCCAATCCCAGTGACAGAGTAACTGATGTAGACTTATCTGGAGAGATTTTAGCCTTAGCTGGAGAAGTCTTCCCATCTACAGTAATGTGACGAGCAATAAGGAAGATGAACACCAGAGCCTTCAAAGACAGGCCAGTGGTGAAAAAAGGTCAGTTTGTGCAAAATCTTTGCATGTACCAAATCATTATTTATCTCAAATTACCAAATGCTTTAAAACCTTCATCTTAGAGGCTCAATCGATGAAAAATTTATTTTTAAAAACAATTGAAAAGCCTATGGCTTCTTTAGCAAAGATCTTATTTTTAGTGCTTTATCTAGTAGTGCAACTATAATGCTAGGATTAAGAATCAGAGCAATAAAAATTTGTTAAAAAGTGAAAGCAAAATTCAGAATAAAAAGTGAGAGGGAATTCCAATCCACCTTACAACAATGTGTGCAGAGAAGGAGGCTGAATATTATCCCCTGCATTATTTCCTCAGGTCCATTAAATTCATACGTTTAACTGTTTCCAATTACTGTGCATATATATAATGCTCTATGCCAATGATAAGACACTGCTGGTTGTGCATTTTAAAAGCATCATTAGGATCAAAATCTGAAATTCTTTTCTCTTTTTTTTTTTAAACTCATTTACATGTGCAACTTCATTACTTTCAAGAACACCTGACTTACACTCATGGCAATGTGTTAATAGTTGTGCTATTTATTATTAAAATTCCTTTTGTTAGGAAGCAGATTTGAAGATAAATTTGAGCAAAACATATATAAGTATCAAGGAATTATTTATGTTATCACTCTTTGTCTAACACAAAATGATCTGGATGTAAGTGAAGGCAAAACCCCCAAAATAACACAACCAAGACTGTCACACATTGCAAAAATTGGAAAAGACTCATTAGTAAGGACCGTATAAATTTATTTTAAACAGCATCTTTATTTTTGTGTACCAGAACATGGAAAGCTTTCTAGGTTATATGGCTTGCTTGGTTGGTTCACTGCTGTACATATGTCTACACATCCTAGTGTCCACAGTGTGAGCCATAGAGCTAAGAAGAGAATTAATTTAATACTTATTTTTTTATAACCAGTATTTAAAATCCAGCTTGCAAAGATCGTGCTTGATTATTTGGAAAGGCTGATAGTGAATCCATCACATGACTTGATGGAACTAAACAGGCAATAATGAGTCCCCATCAATGACAGATCCGTCTTAAAGAAGAAAAAAATTATGCTTGAAAAAACCCTCTGTTTCATTGTAAATTAGAAGTCCACTGAGCACACTACTTTAGAGTTTCTAAATCCCTAGGAAAGGAAATGGATAGAATGAAAACAAAATGAGTTCTCTGAAAGACATTGTCATTTTCTTCCTGAGTAGCACTAACTAAATAACAAAAAGAACATGTGCACAAAAATTAAATGTAAATTCAACATCTAGGACAGTTTACAAATCACTTCTGTGGCCCCAAAGCAGGATAAAAGGAAATAAATATACTTCATGCTTGGTAACCTATTAACTGACACCAACTGTTGCAGCTGTGAATAAAACAAATTCCTGATAAGATTAGATATGTTGTTTGCACCTGGCCATCTGTAAATTGCTGCTTACCATAAGAATCACATGCTTTCTACTAGTCACTATGATAAATGCAGAGTAACAGTTGTTGGTGAGGTGTTGTTTTTTGTTTTTTTCCCTTTTGTAAATAATAGACAAAATAATAAGGAAAAATTGGTATGCACTTGATTTGTTTTTCTATAGTTTGTGCAAAGCCTGCCCTGGTGTTTTCCTGCTTTTAAAGAGAGAAGGAACAAATCAAATAAACGAGACTGTATCTCACTAATGTGGACAGAATAAGTCATCTAAATGTGTTTGTTTCTGATGGAGAGAGGAAATAGTACTCTGTAGTGAAACTGCCTTCAGGACTGCAAAGGCCTTGCAAGACGTCCTATGGTTTTGAACAAAACTACAGGTTAACCTACCAACAGCTTGAGAGAGTCACGAACAGCTCCTGAGTAACAGATGATGCAGTTGATGATGATGATGGTTATCCCCTATTTTCTGGCTAGAAAAACCAGACAAGAAGAGGAAGCTCATTGCACATTCGTGGTGTTCGGATGCTGCCTTGCCTACTCGTGAATGCTTGTCAAAATGCTGTGTCATAATGCAAAATGGGCGTCAGAAGAGGGTGGCTGTGAAGAGCAGCATGGGGCTGTTGCAGAGACCAAGGCATGCAAGGCTTCTGTCACCCCCCAGAAAGCAGCAGTCATCCCCTCCAGAGCTGCTGTCCCCCTCCACACATCGGTGTGGGGTTGGCATCTCCTCAGGGAGGGCAGCAGACCTGAGCAGGCCCAGGGAGCACACCCAGGCCTGGGAAGCCCCCAGCCAGTGCCCGCTCCTCTCCAGCAGGGCAGTGCCATGAGCTCAGGGCGGCCCGGCCACCCTTCCCAGGGACACGACAGGGGGGTACCACAGCCCAAACCTGCTTTGGCAGGGGAAGATGGAAGATGCTGCCCGAGAGGTTTCCTGAAGGATCACCAGCCCTGAGTAGACTTGCCAAATGTGCAACCAGACCTAGCAGTCACAAGCCAATTTGAAGAATCAAAAGCCAGAATGATAAATAAGGAATGATTAATGAGTGCCGTGAATACAGAACCTTTTTTGACTCCAGCTGAATATTTTTTTACTCCAGCTAGATACAATCCTCTATTAACAAAACCTTAAAAAACTGCTCAACCATACTGCTGAAAATGTACCTGTGCTATAATTTGTCTTTGTTTCAAATGACAGTATCAGCTATACAAGTCTCTCATTTAAGTAATGGCATATCACAGCAGCCAGCATGAATATTACAGCCCTCATTAAACAACAGATTCCACTGCTCCTGTCACCGTCTGCTTAATATAGAGCTGTTGCCCTGTGTTCCAAAAGAAGAACAATTGCAGGAGGAAAAAAAACGTAAATACAATCAAATGTCTGAGTTGAAGCCTTACTATGGCTGTGAGATAGTTGAGTGTCAGATATCCTTTCACAGCTGGATTTACTTAGAACTTGGTGAACAATCCAAAGAGCAGTGAGACACCACTTCTGCTCCCCTAGTTTGCAGTAATTTTGGCATTACATGTTGAGCTTTTTTGAGAAGCAGCTTCAAGCCTGTTTAACACGAGGATGTACAGCAGCAGGCATTTTCAAACCTCAGTTACTGAATATAGATATGAAGCATATAAGATTACAAAATACATCAGCATGTATCTATGTAAAAACAGCAGAACTTCCATTTATAGCAGTAAAGATGGTAATATATTTCTAGGATAAGAAAAAGGAAAACCAAAAATAGATTACTTGAGAAAGTTTAAGTGATGTATGATTTTTATCTTCATCAGTGGGTGGCCAATTTTTCTGCTTACTTGCTTTGTGTGATTCTGAAGATGAAATCAATAAACCACCCATAGGTAAATTTTTGCAAAGCTGGATGGAATGAGAGCTCTAGGTGAATGCTGTTTAAATTTCCTTTATGTGATTAGTAACAAATTAGTGCAGAAGTTGTTCTCGAGGCTGAGAACAGGGAAACAAAGTTCAAGACACAAGAAGCTGTGGGCTGGTGAGGTTATACAAAGGAGCCAAAAGCCTGCTGGTGCTTGCTTGGTGAAGCCTTTCCCCCATGATGGAGTGGGGAGAAGATTTGTGCACAGGGGAGCAGCAGGAAAAGAGCCAGGCAGCACAACAGCCCATTCCCAGCTGCTGTGTAAATAGCTCAGAAACTGGAGCCACCCTGGAATCACTGCCGATGGGATGCATTAAACGAGGGTAAGAACCTAAAAAGCTATTATTGTTTCTGGTGCCTAAGATGGCTCGTTTACAGTTACCTCAGGTATTTTTACACCACGCTACAGACTGCAGGGTGTATCTATCCTAAAAAGCAAATGTCTTCAGTGTGTATTTCTATAGGAACTTGATACCTTCTGTCTTTTTTAGCTCCGTAGCCTAAATATTGGGTTATTTTTCCCCCAGTGGTCTCACTATTTTTTTCTGCCAGTGATTTTTTTCCCCTCCTTGACAAGGTCGTACACAGAAGTCTTGGGCACAGTGGCTGCGCATATGCCCGTGCTCGTTTCAGCAACATGCCGTGGTGCCTCAGAGCTGCTCCTTGACAGTCGCACACCTCCGGAACGAGCCTTACTTAACGCATCAGGTACAAGGCACACGAGACGTAGCCTTGTATCCCGGTTACTTCCACGCCCTGTGGAACATCTACACTGTTTCCACATAACACCCGTGCCACCCCAGCAGAGGCTTTCTCTGGTGCTTTACGTCGCAGGGGTGAGAGCCTGAGGAAAACCGTAAGATCTGCACTGAAACAAGTAAATGCCCAATGCCCGCCCCGGCCCCGGGGCAGGCCGGGGCAGCTGTGGGTTATTCCAGCCCTGGAACAGTCTGAGTGTGGGGATGCTGCAGCACCACCCACCAGCACCATCCCCTTCCACTTCAGAGCCTCCACAAACACCAGGAGGAGTGCATGAAGGAGTAGACCTCGAACCCCTGGTGAAAGCAGGTTCGATGAAGTCTAAACAATGTTGGTGTAAATGTTGATTTTCTGTGTTATCTGGGAGATACTTGGGTGGTAAGGCCATTGTAAAACATCCTACTTGGCATACAATCATGTAATTTATCAATAATTCTGAGCAGACTACTAATTTGTGGAAGTCACCCCCACCCTGAACTGCCCATCAGCCAGACATTAAAATAAGGATTTTAAAAAAAAATAATTAAATTAAATGAGAGTAAGAACAGACTATTTGGGTGTGCATAGTCTTCCTGAATACAGTGATATTTTCTAACTTATCAACTAGATTTACACCTCCAATTTCAAAGGTACTCCCAAAAAAAACAAACAAAGGGATTAGGTAATCTTTCTGTGGAAGAGCTTTAATTAGCAGAAATGCAGTATTTGTAACATTTTTCAATTGCTACATTTATAATCCACAAAATTAGTATACGCTAGCATACTCTTCTACAATTTTAATAACATAATAATTTTATAAAGCAAAATTCAACAGTTTAGGGGAATTTTTAATTATTTCTGATACTTAGGTAAGACACCAGACTTTGTGTTATTGGTGGAAACACAGGAGCTCATAATTAAAATTTAGGAAAAATACATATAAAATGCCTGATTCTTGTAGTGTATAATATTCCAGTTTCCCAAGGTTCCATACAGACAATTTATTTCTTATAGCGACTAATTCAAACTTAAATACAAACTCTATAGAGCAATGCAAATTCAGTCATCATGCCTCACTTGAGCACACATGCACATTGAGATAACTCCTGTATACACTTCTTGAGTGTGACAGATTGATCAGGATTACATAGGGTAGTGTAGAATTTCACCACCTTCTTCTGACATTCTGTTCAAAAAGGTACAATTCTTAGAGAAAACATGGTTTTGAAAAAATAATTATTTTTGAAATAAATATTCATGTTGAATATCAAATTAATAAACTTATTCTGCACAAACACCCTAAGCAAGACAGGTCTCAGAGATTATAGAAGAGACCCTGGCAAGTACAGGGTGATATCATTTGAGCAATCTATTCAGAAAAGATTAAAACCAAAATCTACTTAGTCATTGTCACAGCAACACCATGATTAAGAACAATTATATGGAAGGAACTATGATGAAAGCCAGACTTCTATTTTTCCAGAGCACAAAAGGGGGAAAAAAAAAAACAACTTCTTTCTCTCATTCATTTTATATTTAAATGTATTTTGCCTCTTCCCACCAGAACCTGATCTAGTTTTTTTTTGATCTGTGCATCAGAAACATCAAATCAGAAAAATTAAATAGAAACTGTTTGACAGGAATTAATCTGTTAATGTCTGAAGACTATGGGGCTGAATGGAGGGTGATGAATTTTTTAAGTACAAAGGCAATTTAATGATAAAAGAACTAAACACTCTCTAAGGCTGGAAATGATAGATCATTCTTTGTCTACCTCTGCCAGAATATTTTGTGCATGGATAAATCCAACCCAAGCCTTCAGGTTGCCAGAGAATTTTCTTTACTTAGAGCTGGATCCTGTGGAAAAGCACTTATTAATAACTCAGAGCTTGCAAAAGAAAGAAAGGACCATTTTCACAACTAAATGGTATACAAGATATTTTTCTCTTTTTTTTCCTCTTTAGTTTAATTATCTTAAATATATCACTCAAGAAATGACCTCACAAAAACTGAGTCAGGAATGCTGAGATCTACATTTTACAAGAACCTTTTTTCCTGTGTGTACAGGGAATACCTTATGCTTCCTTTTCAGGAGGACTAAGTACAAGCAACATTTTTCTTAACACAAGATGAGATTCATACACCGAATTTAATAGCATGCAACATCCCACTTGAAGATCTTTAAAAACAACCCATATATAATTCAAAGCACAGTGGTTTTGTATTCCCTCATCAATGGTGCTAAAATCTGGGTGACATCATGATGTTGTGGAAGTGGGCACAAATATTACTTCATTCTTGGTACTGTGTGGGCTTCTGCTGCACTGCCTGCTTGCAGCTGTTTGCTTTTTCATAAAGATGGCAGGAAAAGATGTGCTGAACGTTACACAGGTGGCAGTGATAAGATTGTAGAAGGCAGGGGAAGGTGAGGGCAAGCAGGAAGGAGAACACAGATGGCTGGGAGGGAACTTAAGGGGCAGAGGGGAGGAACACGTTCAAAAAGTGCAGTGGTCCAAAGAAGTGGTGCTCCCCCTCCCTGACCCTCCTGCAGGCAGCAAGGATCGGCCCTGTCAGAGAGCTGGCTGCAGGCACCGCCAGCCGCCGCTCCCCTCCGCCGGCTCTCCTCTTGGGCTCCCCTTCCCGGGGTGGCCTTCACGCAGCTGCAGCTCATGCATATGCAATCTGCTGCTACATATGCAGCAGACCGGTAATTCCTCCTCAACCTCGTGGCTTTTCACTTTGCAGAAAAGGCTTGCCAAAACATCTTTAAAAATGAACTAAAAGCTCGTCTTATATGAAGCCATTAAAAACCAAAAAAAGTTTACTAAATCTTATAGGATTGAATAAGGGGTGCAATTCTCCTTTCAAGTAAATGCAAACAATGTGTTTTCCAAGTTTCTTTTTTATTATTTTTTTAACAGAGCTTTTTGAACTTGTGTTACTCTTAGGGAACAAGTTTAAACTTAGAAAGTCACAAAAGTGGATAAAGGATTGAAAGCACTATCATATTTTCTTACTAAAATCACTGGAGAAGCATTCCTGCCCTCCCAAACCAAACATTTACATATAAGTGATGAATATCTGAATGAATATAAATATGTATATGCAAATGGATACCTACCTACTTATTTTATTAAATGAGCTAGAAATGTGTTGGCATTTCATAACAGGAGCACTGGGTATCTATGTGCAGGCTTGTACTCAAGCAAAAGGCAAGTGAAAATACGAACTGGAAGGAAACAATACCGTACAACTTTAGGCAACAGATTTTCACTCCTAAGCAAATAATACCCTCCATAAAACACTTCCCAGTAATAAAAGTTCTTCTCCACAAAGCTATCGGAGAGAGTTCAAAGTGTTTATGAATCATGTTAAATAAAGGTACACTGTGAATCAGAGATGCAATTGTACAATGGACGAAGAAGGAGGGCCCACTTTCATGTCTCAGTTTACACCTCTGATCCTTAAGCACGATCTTCTTTGATCTTTGATGAATATCTGTTATCACCATGTTATTTCAAAAGCAATGTGTTTTGTTTTTTTTTCCCTTAATGGCAAGTATTTTGTCTACTTTATTTTCTTTGGATCAAAACAAGCAATAGAAAGGTGGTGGGGAATGTGTTCTTCAGCAGTATACCGCTGCTCTGGCCTTGTCATTTGCAGTTCAAGAAGGCTACAATAACCCAAATACTATTCCAATACCTATTTCAAACACGGCACAGAACGTCAGGAAAAATATGTGTTACAAAGGTGAATTTTGGTCACAGAGAGGAAAACACTTAGAAATAATAGAGAGGTTTCTTCAAGATAAATAAGATGCCAGCTTTCCCCACCCTGTGGATGCCTGTCACGGGGGAAGCAAGATACCCGCGGATCGCCATTCATTCATTCATTCATTCATTAACTCCCCGCAGCGTGTCCCCTAGCCCTGGAGGTCCCTGGAGGACCCTCGGATGTCACCGCTCAGGACGCGCCCGGGTCAGAGTCCTGCTCCTCCCGTGCAGGTGAACACGGCCCACGCGGGTTTTGTCCCCACGCGGGTTCTGTCCCGCGGGGCCGCCGCCACCTGGCCCTGCCCTGCCCCGCCGCGGGGACCTCGGGGGGCGGCGGGGGCGCGGATAGCCGCGTCCTGCGGGCACACCCGCCCGCGGAGCACCCACGGCGCGGCTCCGCGCATCCCTGCGAGCCGGGGGCTGCGCGCAGCGCGGCGGGGGCGCCTGCTGGGGTCACAGCGCGGAACTGACGTGCGTGTTCGTGAACCCGAGCTCGCCGGGCCGCGGCGGCCGCGGAGCCGGGAGGCTGCAGGGGGTAAGAGGCGGCCGCGGCGGCTGCGGGGGCCCCCCCCTGCTCCGCGCCGGCGAGGGCACGCAGGAACACGCTCACGGGAGGGAAGGTCTGCTCCCGAGAGCTCAGACGGAGTAGGCTACAAAGCATTTCCCACAGCCTACGGAGCTGGGGGTGTGGAAAAGATCAACGGCAAGGGCTGCAGTTAAAGGAGCCTGTGCGCTGATAATCCTCAATTTAAAACAGAAGAGGAGGGGGGGAAACAGCGGTGCTAAATCTGCGTGTCCTTAAAACGTTTTAACCGGTGGGGAGTGCTAGCTAATTCACACATAGAACCTGCAATCAATCATAGAATCACAGATTCATAGAACGGTTTGGGTCGAAGGGGACCTTAAAGATAACCTAGTTCCAACCCCCCTGCCATGGGCAGGGGTACCGCCCACTAGATCGTGTTGCTCAGAGCCCCATCCAACCCGTCTTGAACACTTCCAGGGGTAGGAATGCCGGAATCGTTGCTTGCGGTGCCGAGTCCTGCAGTAGATTTGTCCGGAGTATTGTTCCTGAACAATCTCTCTTGCTCCATGCGCAAGGCGAACTGCAGGTCCCGGTGTGTGAGAAAGGCGTTCTCAGTACCCCCGCCCTTAAGCCCCGCATCGGGGTTTGGCATCACTCGCACGCTGTTCCGCCGGTGTACAGCTGACTGCGTGGGCACTGCCGCTCTTTGATGCAAACCCACCGAATTTCAGTCAGAAACTTGCGGCGCTATGCTGCTCCGTAAAACCACAGGGGGAAAAAATAATTAAAAAAATAATATACGCGGGTTCGCTAGCTCCGCGTTTTCTCATGTCTGGCAGAAAAGGCTCAGCGCTGCCACCTCGCGTCCCGTGCCGCATTCCCGGCGTCATCAACCCTGCAGGAAACGGAATGGAGTTTCAAGGCTTTTTAAGTTGTAAAACGTGGAGAAGCCTTGCCAATACTGTTAAAACTTCATTTTTAGACGGAAGCTGAATGCTCGCGCTTTATGCCTAGGCTTAAAAATTTGGGGAGCTGGAATGTACTTCCAGTCCACCACTGGAGGATTAGGGGTGGAAGCAATTAACTTTGAGGAAACAGCTAAGAAATTGTAGTAAAATGCTTTTTATAGAGTTTCACATCGTGTTCTTACACTTGCTTTATTAAGCAGCCTTAAATTTCACTTTTGTGGAGTTTTAGTTCAAGAAATAATACTCCTCTGTCCATCCCATATACACACTTTTTGCACCAAGATTAAATTGATGTGGCTGCTTTGATCGGGAAGACACTTAACTCCTCACCTGGAGATGAATTTTATTCATGGTGGTCAAGACCTTGCAGAAACTTCACACAAGCAAGTGAAAAGCTTCTTAAGCTCTTTCTTTTTATGTTTGCCTATCAGTTTGGGGTTCGTTTGTTTTGCTTTAATCTGTGTCTGTAAACATGAGAATATTTTACTTGCTTTGTAGTTTAAGCAAATTGATATTTATATGTAAAATATGACAGTTGGGGGTTGAAATCCTGCTGGATACGGTGCTGACAGGTGGAGCAGCCAGAAGCTACTGACTGCTCCTAGTCCCAGTTTTTCATGCTGCTGCACATGAATACCAAGGGTGTAAGCAAAAGCCGGTGCCTATTCCCGACCAAACTCACTGCAAGCCTCCATTTCTGTAGATGGTGGTGGTATAGGGGAGAACAGATTTGATCTTAGCTTTGGGACTGCAGGGGAAAAACACTGCATGATTTACTACTTATGAAGTGTAAAGGTGAGAAACTCCACTGATGTCACTGGATGTCATCAACCTAAAGGAAAGCAGTATTTTATCCAGTCTTGACCAGAGGTTGTATGAGGAACCAATGTATTATTTTTGCAAGCAAAGCTATAATTTCATTTGTATCTTTGTAAACAGTCTCAGTAACGTAGGTGGCCTACCCAGGGAGGTACTGAGAATTCAGGATTTTTCTCAGCACTTCACAGCGGTGTTCTTTGAGTCCAGTGTGAGATCTTAAAATTCAAAGCCTGTTCTCAATCCAGCTAGAAACTCTAAAGGATCTAGAAACGCTAAAGGATCCTACCGTAAATTTTCTTGCAAATATGTGCAGTTTATTTTTAGACCTCTATCTTAGATATTTTAGCTGTATCCAACCATTATTTTGCTTCTGATTTAAAAGGTGTTTTTAACTGGTGTTGTGTAGAACAAAAATTTTCACAGCTGCTTTGCCTAAGAGCTTTTCTGGTCCTTGGCCTGATGAATGATGTGAAGAATCCTTGGGAAGTAACAGTGCCATTGTTTTTATGGTCTTACTGCCCCCTTTACCTGAATATTGGAGGGGGGGTTGACACCACGAGGCCTTCAGGGGTGCTGCACAGCGCCTGACCTCGCTGCCCTGTTTTTCTAATCGCGGCAGGGCAGAGGGAGGGGCACATGAGATCAAACAGCAATCCCCGAGAAGCACCTTACACCCTAGGAAGAACGCCGGAGAGGGGGGGCCCTTCTCGGCGAGGCGGACTGGCAGAGGCACGGCAGCTCCTCCGCCCCAGGGCCGGTACCTGCCTGCCGGCTGTGCACCGCTTCTGCCTCCCGCGGCCCCTCCCGCTCTCCGGGGACCCGGCGGGGCCAGGCCGGGACCCCCAGCCGCCGCCTCTTCCCGGCATGGGGATCGGGCGTCGCGGGGGGACGGAGGCATGCGGGAGCGGCAGGTAGCGAAACGCAGGAGAGGGGTCGGAGGGTAAAAACGCGATAAAGGGCAACACCTCTTCCTCGCTTCGCGCCGGGGAATTTGGGATGGGTGGCGGCGGTCCCTCAGCGCCGTGAGCCGTGCGCGGCCCGGCGCTCCGCGGGAGGTGCCCGCCGCCTGTCCCGTCCCACCCCCTGCGCCGCTGCGCTCCAGCTCGGCGGCGGAGGGGGCGTGACGGCAGCGCCTCGCGGGCGCTTCTCCAGGGCTGGCGACCCCTCCGTGACACTCCGCGTGTGGGCGTGGGGACGGGCACGGGGCGCCCTCAGGCATCCCGCGGGCAGCGCTGCCCACTGGGCGTGCGGCGGCTCCGGGGCGGCAGGAACACCCTCCCGGCCCTTTGTGCGGGCAGGTGTCCCCGCTCGCCGCC
>WAAG01020555.1:0-25999 GCA_013390105.1 Tichodroma muraria
GAAATCTCTTCATAATGGGGATAGTAACTTCTTAATTCAGTATTAAGATGATCTATTTCAATATTGAATCAACACTTAAGAAAAATCAATGAAAAATAGATTGTAAAACCATCTGATTTGAGGATGGTCTTGGGTGACAACTTCTGAAAAATGAAAGAGCCCAGACTGAAGCCCTGTGCTTCAAAATAACACAAAGTAAGAAATAATACATCATCAGTTCATTCAGTATTGCTTTCAACCTGCTCTTTTGTGCCAGAGATATGAGAACATAAGATTCCTACAGAAGGTTTCTTGGACGGCAAAAATTCCTAGATACTGCTTGAATTATGTGCCAATAGCTCAGCATTTGTGGAAGGTGTCATCTAATTAAACCAGAATTTTTAAGTACCAGACAGCATGAAGACCAGTAATAAGAGAGCAAAATCCATCTGTATTACAGATGGGATATGCAACTCTAATAGTATGGCTTTAGGCAATGTTTAATTGAGTAGTTAAATTATCTTTTCCAGACGGGAAAATAAATTACTGCTCATCTCTCCAATTTATTTTAGCTTCTCCACATTCTGTTTTCTGAGGGAGTGGTGAGGGAGTGTGGGACATCCCCAAATATGCCCAGGATGGTTTATTCACCCCATGTACCATAATTTCTCCTTTCAGGAGAATGTCTTATATACACGTGGAAGTTGGTGTGTATGTAACTGTCTGTATTCTGCTCTTTTCTTGCAAAGAATATCTGCTAATTACTGTGGTGCTAATCACAGCTGTATGTTACGTACATGTGTGCGTGTGGTTTTAAGTATATTCTTTCTAAAAAAGCAAGAGAGAGGATTACTGGTTCACCATCCTTCAGTCAAATCAGGAGTGTGTATCTCAGTGGAGCCATGCAATTTGCCTAAGAAGTTTTTCTAAGCTTTGGGGCAGCCTGGAAATCTTCACATTGACTCACAGCATTTTGCAGAACGGGATTATTTGTGTCAAATAACTGAGAACTGTTATTCCTCAGGTTTCCTAAACTCAACCAAGTGAACAGGCAACAATGCATGATACTCTGTGTGGTACACAGGAGCAGAACTGAAAATGTTGCACAATTTCAGTTGATTAAGTATTGGATCCATATGATTCCATCTGCCTGAACATTTTCCATGGTCAAATGTCTGCACGCAAGCATAGCCATGCTAGAGTATGCTAGGTTGTGTGCTTTATGCTGGCTACAGGAGCACATCTGGTGGTCCATCTGGGGTGGAAATTTCTGCCCCAAAGTCACTCCTTGGAAAGTCTTGAGCAGATCCGAGTTGGTTGGTTGGGTTGGTACCTGACTTCTGGCCTGTGTTGTGTGATTGTGGTGTTTTTGATTGAGTGCTCTGAGCCTAAAAACAAATTTCTCACATCTTGCAGGACTACAACCCAAATCCCCCATGATGTCTGAATATTTGTGAATGTAGTAACAGGCCTCTGTGCGTGGAAGACAGCTGGCCCTGTCAGTCTGCCCCTTTCCAAACAAAAAATCATGACTTGCTTTCCAGATGGTCACATCCTAGCCATGGGTCTTGGCTATGGGTTGGATGAGACAGCCATATTCCCCTTGTGTGGAAACTGTGTGGCCTGAAACTCTGCTGGAATTCTGGGAGATGGAGTAGGGTGAAGTCAATTAAAAGCTCTTGGGGAAGAAAGGCTCTGTAGTAGTGCAGGAGAAGAATCTTTTTGCTATTGGAGTATTATTACCTCTGAGAATAACTGATGGGACTAGGGAAAATTACTTTTAAATTACAGGTGGTCTAGTCTATTTTTCCCCTTGATAAAAGTTTTTTCTAACAAAGTTAATAAAAGATTGTTTTAATGAATATGGATGCTTATTACCCAGAAGTTCCATGGGTTTTAGAAGCCCTCAGGGGAAAATGCTGACTGGAAGAGCAGAGGGTGCAAAGTTGATATCTTAAGTGTTTCTCTCCAGACATGTTGAACTCAGAGTGCTTCCAGGCTATAGAGGTGCAGCATGGTCAATGTGAGCCCTGAAAAACTCCTTTTCTTGGCGTGAGTTGTCACAATTTAATTTTTAAAATGAAGGTGCACAGATGCTTTTTAAGCTGCCTGGAATACGAATTTAACACACACAGTTTGTGAAAGGACTTTACTATCCCACTGCTTTTCAAATAAGCCTGTCTCTCTCAGACAGCCCTAAGTTTAGGGCCTTCAAGCAAACAGCCCTGAGGCACTGCTCTGTGATAGGATCAATGCTTTGAGGGGTGGCTACATTGTAAGGATGAAAGGCTATGGGTGTTCTATACCCAGGACTACGTAGAGCAGTAAATATGTATTTTACTGCATGTCTCTGCACATCCATAAACAGTGTTGCATATTGCAGTGCTTGGAGGGATCAGAGCACTGTGTACCAACTCAGAAAGGCACTGACCCAGGCATGGGGCATGTGCAGCTCTCCAAGGGGACAATGCCAGACAGGAAAATACATGGAGCAAGTGGCTGAGGCTCCTGCAACACCACCTCCATCTCCCCACAGTCAGGCTGTTCATAGCTGTGCCTTCCCCACTGCTGCAGTAATTTTTTCCACATCGAGCATCACCATTTGTCTTTGAGAGCCTGAATCTGCCTTCTGCAAGTTGTGCCCGGTACCAAAATAAACTGCACAATGCTGGGTTGCTGTTTGCTGCCCTGTCACCCAATCTGTCCACCTCCCATTGCCTGGGGGTTTGACCCAACTCTGAGACAACTGTTATTTCCTAATTTTGGGAGATAACCTAGAGTTTCTCAGGGCCAAAACACCACCTAAACAGAAAAGGCAGTGTGACATTAGAGTAGATGCACACCCAAGGCATTGCTTCTCTATGCTCGCTCCTGAGTGTCCCCAGTTTAGTTCTTGCACCCCAACTTTAGCTCTTCTTGTCATTGTGCTCACATCCCAGGTGAGAACAAGAATGATGCTTCAGTTCATAACCCTGCCATTTTTAGTGACACTTCAAAGAAATCAATGTAGTGACACAAGTGATTTTTATTGAGTTGTAAGACTGTATTTTATGTTCTGAAGGAACACTTACTTCACATAAAGGCTTTGGCATTTTTATAGAAATGGTTATAACTGTGTTATTCTATACGAGGAAGAATTTATTAAGCCTAGATCTGTATCTCGTTTTATGTTATGCAAATGACTAATAACAACCCTTCTTCATTACCAGCTCAGTGCCCAGGCCAGGGTTATTAACTCCCCCCTTCCCTTCCTTCAGTCTGCATCTATCAGGCTGCCACATTAGGCTGCAACACATCATCAAAATTCATAAAAGCAGTCCAGGCTTGTACAGGGATATGAGGCTGCAAAATTAAAACCCAAGTTGCAGAACACAATGGTTTTTGCATGTTGTTAGAGGAGTAAGCTGAGGATATTTTGGGGCATGGTGTGTTGAGTGAGGCATGACAACACCTTGTTTACTTGTGATTATGAAAAATTTCACAACCACCATATAGTGGGGGACAGAAGTAAGGGTTCATTTCCCTCACTGCTCTGCTCAGATTACACATCCTGCTTTCTGTATTTTCAGGAGCAGTTTCCACTGTGTTCCATGCAGATGTGCAATCATCCCCTACAACGCCTTGCTCTGCTCTCCTTCTGGAGCTAGCGACAGTGGGCTGGGGTGCCTGTGACACCCAGCAGGGCTGAGAAGACATTACTGCATTCTGAGTGATGTTTAGACATTCACACTTGTAAGATGAATCTTCTCCGAAAAAACTTAGAGTGTGCTGGAGATTTTTTGGAGGGTTATGTTAAATGCTACAAGTTTGAAAGCAATAAGGATTATTCATTATATAAAGTCAATAGACTAAGAAAGTAGCTATCCCAGACTAATTTGTTGCTGGATAGTTGGGGGCAGTCCCCTGGGAGGCAGATGTGAATTAAACTTCAAAGGTGTATCCCAGAAGTAGAGCCCATTTCTCCTCAGTCTGGAATGACCACACAACCACTGAAACTGGGTAAATGAGCTGAGGATAATAGTTGCTTCTCTGGCTTCTGTATGCTCTGAAAATATGAGCTGAATCAAGTCCTGTCAATGAGAAAAATAAAGGAAAACCTTGTTTTGTGGATGTGGATGGGATTTTGTGTGGGCTAAACACCAACTGTTCAGCATCTTTTGTGGATGGATCTAGCCCAACTGATCAGAAGTGGCATGTGCTGAGTGAAAAAAATATACATCTGAGGGAGTTCCTGGCCATCATTTTATGGACGAAAGAGAGAAGAAAAAGGCATTCCTATGAGTTTCACTTTCTTAGCAGGGGAAAGTTATCAGTGTTCTTTCCAGAGCAGTTCCAGGAACAGTAATTATGCTTTTGTGTATCAAAGGAGAAGGGTGTTTACACCTGACCTAGTCTCTGGGTAGATGAGATACTCTGTCTTGGGAAATTTTCACCTTCAGGCTGGCTGCTCTCACAGAGCTGATGCAGAGCACAATTTTCTCCTGCAGTGTAGCTGTAGCAACCTACCAGTGTTCACCCAAGACAACAGCAGTTTTCCCTGTTTTCATAGCCTTTAGGTCAGACTCTGGCCTGAGGAAAAGGGCTAATGTAGATTCTTCAGAGCTCAGTCTGTGCTTTCTGCTATATAGCATTAACTTCAGAAAAAAAGTATTTGTATTCCAGCAAAACACATAATAAAAGTCATAATTTAGATACAGGGTAACTACCTGCAGTGAAGTCTGGACTGGTGTGAGTATCACTAGCTCCTGCTCTTTCTGAACTCATGTCCAGCCTTTTGTTGCACCCCTGGGCCTGCCCCAGGTCTGCTGCGGAAAGAGTTGTGATGTGCACCAGTGGTCCCAGTGCAAGGACACTCCCAATGCATGGACAGCCGTGTGCTGGGAACTCTGCTGGTGCTGGGTCCTCACAGGTGCTGGAGTGGTTTTAGCCTCTGTTTCAGGTATCTCACAGCTCACTGTTGAGCAGAGCCAGTAAGGACTACAAAGCTGCAGTCTGGAAATGAGAAATAGATGCTGAGTTATAAAATATTATGTAAGTAAACTAACAGCCCCCTTTAACATCCAGAAATAAACTTCTTTGGTGAGGGCTCAGCTATGATTCCTTCTATACTGAAATAATTTCAGAAAAGTGCAGCCAGCTTCTAGAAAAGGCTTAAAACAAGGGATTTAATGAAACAGAGTTAAATAAACCTCCAGACCCAGCCATCCTTCCAGGGCTATCGGATCAGCTGAGCTTTCCCGGCACCCCAAGCCAGATCTGGGGGCTCAGCACAGTGATGCTGAAGTCGGGAGCCCGGAGCCGGGGGTCGCGGACAGCGGTGGGTGGGACGGTGCCGGGTGGGCTCCCGGCAGCGGGTGCTCATTCCCTGCTGCGCAGCTCCATCTAGGGGCTGCTGCCTGCCCGGGAGCAGCCGGGGCCCAGCGTCTCCCAGGCAGGATTCCGGGAAATCGGCTGCTCCTAGCAGGGAGATGCTGTGGCTGCAGGAGCCCCAGACTGTGCCGGAGCTGCCCCCAGCCCTGCTCGGGAGCGGCGGGGATTAAAGGATTTTGTCATTTGATGTGCGGCAGTCCCGGCACCAGCAGGGATTGAGCCTGGGAAGCGCAAAAAGAATTCGGTGTTTTTGGCAGGCAGAGGTGACTCCTCTTTGCAATGGTGCTGGACACGAGGCTCTTAGAAGCATCCACTTTTCATCAGGTCTCTTCAGGAGCTTGACCTGATTGACTTTCTTCAGTGAAAGGGTGGTCAAGCTTTGAAAGAGGCTGCCCAGGAGAGAGATGGAGTCACCATGCCTGGAAAGTGTTAAAAAAATGTGCAGATGTGGCATTTGGGGACTTTACTCAAGGACCTCGAAGTGTTGGGTTAATGGTTGGACTTGCTGATCTTAGAGGGTTTTTTCAACCTTAATGATTCTGCAGTTCTAAATTAACTCAGGCTTACCTTGAGTTAAGCCTCATTTGGTGCGATTCACTCTGGTTCCCTGATCCTCATCCCTGTGGTGAAAAGTGCTGTGAAATCGTGGGCTGGGAAGCAGGCTCAAGGGCACCTGCAGTTCCCCCTCAGTGGAGATATTGCTTACAGGGAGGAATGGAACAGCAGCAGCTGGGCTCGAGGACCACAGCAGCCAGGCACTGCCGTGCCTCTGAGCTCTGGCTGAGGTGGAGCTTTGTTGTCTTCAGGGCGCTTCTTCTGCAGGCAGCAGTGACCTTCAGTTAATCAGAGTAAGGCTTGGGATGCTGACAAAGCAAGTTTCTGGTATTCTGTGTTGAACTATGTAGAAAGGACTTCCGTGAGGTTCTCTGAGGAGGATCTTGTTTTCCAGCTCCTCAGGGGGCTTTGCGTTGCTCATGTCCCATGAAGCCTCTCAGGTGGGAGGAAAACACATGAACAATGTTGTGCTCTGGGAAGGAGTGCGGCATTGCAGCCTTCACATGTGGCATGAAGGGGGGTAAAAAAAGGCAGACCCTGTGGTGTCATGCGTTATCCTTTATAGAGGAGGTAAACCTAAAAGCATGCAGATTCTGAATCTGAATGCCTAACGTAGGGAAAGGGCTGGGGAACTCAAACTGTGAGTGAAGGCGCTGTGCTCCAGGCTTGCTGGAGAGCTGATGAGTGGTAATATATGATCAAAGATTAATTGCCTTCAAATAAGAGGAAAACTAGTTCCAGGCCAGCTGACAGAGAACCTGCTGGCTCTGTCTGATGCATATTCAGAGGCACATCAGCAGCAGAGAGAGTCAGCACATAAAGTCAAGACTCGTAAGTATTTGCTAGTTAATGATCCCAGGGTAAAGATCACAGTTTTGCCATAGCAGTGAAAAGAACACCCTAATCATTAATTGAATTTACAGGTAATCACAGTTACATCATACTTAGCCATTTTCCAATATATCAGAATAATTTTGAGGGGGTCCTTCTAAGCTGAAGAAGAACTGGCTACAAAAAGAGTCCTTTCCTGCTCTGTATGCAACAGTCAACATGTCTTAACATGGCATTTCATTAAAGAACAAATTCATACTATCCTCAGCAGAAACAGTAATAAGCAAAGACCAGCAAATGAACCAACTTCTAGCAAGAAAGACACAGCAAGATTCAATGAAATGTGAATATTATTAATTTAAAGAGTGATTGCCATATCATTGGTGGATGCCAGTAAAACAGGAACATCTGTCACCTGGCCTGGAGCTAATGCTCCCATGCCTGTGTCCTGTCCTCCATGTAATCAGTGTATGACATTTGCTGCAGCCTTGAAGCAGGGCTTTTAGTGTTTTATATTTTCCAACATGCTTAATTAGCAACTTTAGTAATTGCCTGTAAATTTTGCCATGCGAGGATATAGAGATACCTTTCACACAGCACCAAATGGATAACTACTGTGGGCCTGCCGCTACTACTGAAGCAGCCAGTTCAGTTCTGGATGAGGGAGAAGAAGGGGATGCAATCCTTTGGTATAATGGTGAAAGGCCTGACAGAGGGAAAGTGGTGTTTTCTCATTTTCACACGGAGAACAGGAATGTGTGCATGTGTGGGGAGGGCAGTCATGGGGCAGAGAATGAGGTAATGGAAAGCTATGACGGTGGAAAGCAAATAGAATCCCGCCCAGAGTTCTGCACCTTCAGGTCCTCCAAGGCTCTCTGTCCTTCAGCAACTTCTCAAAACACACAAGTGCCTACATGCAGACCAATTAGAGGATGTGTTTGCCTGTGTGCTGAAAAGACTAGAGGTAATAAGAAGTGTTCACTTGAAAGGAGGAGCCATCCTGTCAACAGGAAAGGCGGAGAAACGCTGGTCTCTGCAGCTCACTGGGTGCTTTTCCCCTTTCAGTCTCCCTGTGACTGTGTCCCATCCAGCCAGGGTCTGTGAAGTAGTGTCCTTCACTGCCTGCTAGAGAGCTGCTCCAGGAATCCCTATCTGTCCCCATGTTCACCAAGGGGTCTTCAGTAGCAGGCTTGAGCTTTTTGTCTCTTCGTTGCTAGTTTATGTTAAAAAAAACAGAAAAAAAAATGAGCCTAAGTCCTGAAAACCTTCAAAAGCTTCTGCTGTTTTCCCATGTGGGTTTTAAAGGCTTGGAACTTGTGTTCCTGGTGTGGTCTCAGAGGAGCTTCAGGCAGGGTTTCCACATGCCTAAGGAGAGGATCACCAGTTCTGGTGTGCAGAGGAACTGGTGACTTTCTCCTGTTATTTTGATATATCCGGATAAGATCTCCAAAGCTCCAGATTTTCATATTCCATGTCCTTCCTGTGGTTACAGACAAAACAGATGCCTATTTGCATTTTTAAGGTGTAGAAATGAACCATCCTGATAGATATTTGATTACACAGTTGTACAGAGACTGCTGCTCAGTGACGCATGCTGCACTCCCCTTTTTCCCAGAGCAAAGCTGTCATGAGTGCTTTGGATGCAGCAAAGCACTTCACTGAGAGCCTTCCCTGAGTGAGGATACCCTGTTGATTCACTCTGCAGCATCTCCTGGTGACTTTCTCCTCCTTGTGCCTAGCGGGAAAGCTGGGCAAAGAGAAAAGCCTGAATTGCAGCTCTCCATCCTTCTTGGTGGAGAAAATATGAAGCATGCTACTCAGTAAATTAAGTCTATGTATTTATGGTGTCCTTTGAGCAGTGTTCATTCACCTGAAAGCCAAACTAAGGCTCTGGCTGGATTCAAATGTCTTTTGGGTGAGTACTAGATCCAAACAAATAACTCCTGTCACTGTAGCTGACCTTGGAGAATTTTATTAGTTAGTTAAGATGCCAAATGCAAAGGACAGAACTGAAGCCACAGTGTCAGTTACAATTAAGCTACTCTATTAATTAAGTCTGGCTTATATCCTAAGCTGCTGGTACCAATATAAGCATATTACCATTCATTTTTCTGGAGAATGCAAATAACATCACTATAATACTGATGGATGGCTTAGTATGTAACAGGATGGTGGAAAAGCTGGTAATTTTATAAAAGTTTATAAATTTTGTTGTGTGGATGGCTCAGTGTGCTGGGTCTCTGCAATGCTTTCCAGGACACAGGATGAACAGGGACTATTTTTTGTGTCAGTTTTTAATGCAATGAAAATAAAATAGAGATTTTTCAGGAGAGGTGAGAAGGGGAAGCAATTTTCATGTAACTGATGTTGTGAAGCTCATCAGAAATTCTTCGCTTTTAGGACAGTTTCAACAATGAAATGACAGGTTTTTAAATCCTCCCACACAATGTAGTCATATAGTAGTATCACTAATTGTTGTACTATAGTATTATTTACTCACAAGCACTGTCTTTCTTATTGCTGGTTTAAAGTACATGTATGTATGTTCATATCTGTTAATCTTCTTTCTAAACCAAAACTTTCTGCTTTCTGCCTGCAAACAGCATTACCCTGTTTTCATCTGACCCCAAGTGATGAGGAAGGCAGTAATGTAACCACTTGGTCAGCCTGACTGCCAGGAATGTCTTCTGCAACAGAAAGAAAGCCACATGGGCATGGCTATGACCCTGCCCCTGCAAAGGACCCTTTCCCTCTTAGAAGGACCTTTCCCTCTTTCCTACTGAAGAACTTACTGGAGACCCAAGTTTCTTTCTGCTTCTTCTCCCCTGCAAGCAAGGAACAGCTGAGGGCAATTCTACTGCTGAGGGCATCTTTTGAAGGAAAAGGGCTGTCAGCCCAGAGCTAGTAGGCGGAAAGTATTGCAGTTCCGATTGCATAAAGCAACATCCTTTTTATGAGCTGACAGTATGCAAGCCATAAAATCCATGGATGTTTCTGTACTCTGTAAAATGTGTCTTTAGATCTGTCCAGGGAACAACAGCTTTTCCAGTTTATTTGTATGGGTGGAGTTGAGGAATGCATTCAATGTTTGTCACACAATCGCCTGCTATTGTGACTGAGGGATCCCTCTTCCCCTACTCCTCCCAGTGAACTGAGCCCTGGTATAGAGGTTAATGTGCCAACCCCAAAACCCGGCCTGCTGATACAAGTTATTGCCTAGTTGTATTTGCTCTAGCCACTCTCTTGCTTTCTGGGGTGCCTGTGAACTCAGAAAAAGAGCAGGGTTTTTTCTCTGTCACCTGCTGGGAACTGGTGCTGCCCAGCTGTCCCCACTCAGCACCTGCAGAGCGCTGGCTGCTGCAGGACGGATCCACTCCAGGAGCAAGCCAGAAAAGGGGGGATGGGAATGGTGGCAGGTAGAGCTTATGCCTGTGCCTTAGCCCTAATTTGTTTTCTAGTATAGGTTCGGGTAGATTCCTTAGAGAGTCAGATAAGGAAGATAAACACAAAACACAGAATAAATGCAGAAGACACCACATAACCCTAGATGAACATTTTAGTGCTTCTGTGTTTGCATATAGAAGGAGAAGCATCTCCAGGTTTTCATGGTTTTCCTGGGCTCTTAGAGCAGTCCAATGGTTCTGTCTTTATTGAATATTTTTTTTCTTACAAAATTTCTATTGTTAACTAGAAAATAATCTCCCCCTTGTGACCCTTTTGGCTAAGGTGGAAAGTGTTTGTCAACTAAAACAATAGTGTGAAGTTTTATCTATTCATCTAGTGTAGAATTAGTCAGATGTGACTTTTTTGCCCATGTGATCAACTTGCAATCAAGGAACAGATTTTCAGCAAATGAACAGTAGAATTTATCTAAATGTATTTGTCATTGTACTTTTTTATTCTGCTATAGTGGCAAATAAGTTAGAGAATTATCCACGGTCCACCCCGCTCCCTTTTTCTGTCCCACAAAGAGAGCTACATTTATGGAAAAAGGATAAATACAGCCACTATATTGTCTCAGCAGTTGGGAATAATGAGCTGAGCATTACTCCACCCACTGGAAGATCTTTGAAGATAATGCTTTGATCCACAGTAACACTCCCAGTGAGAAAAGAGGCACTGCCTGAGTCTGCACAGCCAGGGGCAGGTGCTGGTTTGATGTTGCTTGTGCTTCTGAGTGGGAACAACCCTTCAGGTAAAGGGTGCAAGGAAAACAGTCCATGAACTACTGGAATGAGGTTATGTCTAGGGAGCTCAAAAACAGAAAATGTGGCCATGCAATGTAAAGAGTTCACTAGTTAAAGACCCCACTGAAACTCCTGTCATGCCTTACTAATACTGATTTCTTCTGTTTCAAGAGCTTTGTTGTGGTCTCCTTAGGCTGTGAGTTTCCTTTAATGTATTGGATATTCCTGTTAATGTCAAAGCTAATTGTTATGGCTGTTTTTAAATTGTTTAATGGCCACTATTCGAGTTTAAATAATTCTGTACTGTATTGGGTTTTGTGGCAAGGTTTTGGTGGAGGAGGCTATAGGTCGAGAAGACACCAGAAGCTTCCCCTTTGTCAGACAAAGTCCATGTCACCTGGCAATAAGATGAACCCATTACTGGTCAAGGATGAGGCCATCAGAAACACCACCTCTATAACTCTCCATCTTCACAAAAACCTTCTGCATTTTCCCCAGCTAACTGTAGCCCAAGCAGCAGTGGGAACGGGATATGTTTGCCGTGCATTTGTGCTAACACACACTAGTTTTTGGAAAAGTACCCCCCCCAAAACCTGCAAAGAAATTTGACACTACCCACTTTGTAGTCAGCACTGTTTGTCTGGGCAGGGGTATAGAATGTCACACACTGGTTAAACTGCATATAACTTGTAAGACTTTGTTTACATTTGCCTCTACAGAAAAGGCATCTGTTTCCTTCAGTATTTAGTTTCACCTGAAATTGGTAAGTATTGGTTGACTTGTGTCAGCTGTGGGAATGAAGCCTTTCCCATTCTGTTTATGTAGGCGCCACAGGTATTACACAATGTGTGTGGAAGGCAGCCACTTCCATCGGTAGCCCTGTTTTCATTGCAAAATGACAGCAATACTGGAGACAGGTGAAAATTACACTGTGAGACTTCCAAATTCCATTAGCTAATAGGGGTGTCTGAGATGTGCAATAACATGGGATGTGCAATAACAGGGAATATAGCCCTATAATGCCTAGATAAATGCTTTCTTTGCCAACCCAAGCATTAATGTCACTGTGGTTCTATTCCCACAGAAGATGGGTGGACAACTATGTAACATATTCTGTGGTAGTTGCCCTGTCAGCCTGGACTATCATGGAGAATTCCAGAGTTAGCTAATCCATCATTTCACCTTTCATGAAACATCTTTTTTTGAGTGTAGAGGTTGACAGAACTGACATTTATTTGTATATCATCCTTTTTGATACATTACTATGGACACAAGTAATGAAAAAAATACTCTCAAGCAGGTGGTTTTTGTTTTAAAATACTGTCTTTTCAGCTTTCACCTTTCCAGCTCTGGTCCTGTTGGGGGATTGGATTCTCTTTCTGCATCTGCCGCTAGATGGTATTGCTTTAACAGGCACCTTCCTGCCTCTTCTGCACCCTTGAGACACAGACCCCCAGAAAAGCAGGGGCTGCCTGTGTTTTTAATATTCTTCAAGCATCTCCTGACAAATGTTGTTGAGGATAAAGTCTAAGAATAGCAAATATTTAGTCCCACAATTGGCCACTCCGTGTACTTGCAGCACAGTTTCTGCTTAAGGGCAAGTTTTATATTTGCTCTATAATCCAGAAGGTAAGACAGGTGTGTGGTCTGCCTGAAATTTCAGAATACCTGATGTAAAATATTTGAAGCAAACAGACAAAACTTGTAAACTCCAGGTCTTCTAGCTAATACAAAAACGCAAATAAAAGGCTTCTTTTTCTTTCACAATTGCAAAGTTTTTCTAACAGTTTTGTATTTCCTTTATGTGCTCACAAAAGAAAAGCAGCTAATATGCAGGAAGTCATTCAGCAAAATTGTTATTAGTCTAGGAGATAAAAACATCAGTGTGAT
Organism: Tichodroma muraria; assembly: GCA_013390105.1. Classification (NCBI taxonomy): domain Eukaryota; kingdom Metazoa; phylum Chordata; class Aves; order Passeriformes; family Sittidae; genus Tichodroma; species Tichodroma muraria. Next base: position 12,813 of record WAAG01020555.1, read on the forward strand.
GGGATATGAAGTAACTTTATATTAAAAGTTAATGACTTGGACTGTTCAGCCTTAAATGATTTGCTACTTTCTAATCCTTGATATGCATCTTTATGGTAAGTTTATATGATGTGAGACTTATTCCTCTATTATATTTCCTTGTTTTGTTGTTCTGTTATTAAACTGTCTTATGTCATTGCTTTCCCTACTGGGGAAACAATCAAGAAAGTCAAACCAAAAGTGGAAAGAACATTCTCTAGTGATTAAATGTTCTTTGTACCCACATTCATAATTTTTCAGTGATCCAATTTCTATCTTAACTCTAAACTTCATTGATTTTTTTAAAATTATTTTTAATTGGTTTCCTCGTTTATAAGTAAACATAACCTGCTCCCACATTTAGGTTGAATGTTGGGATTGGCTAGCTGGAGTTTTATTAGGTGTTTTGAAGAACTATTTGGAAGTTTTAAGCTTGAGTTACACAGCAAACCTTCCTTGCATCCCCACCCAACTGAAGAGGGGCTACAAAGGTCCTCTCTGGTCCATGCCAGCCCCCTCCTGCCCCCCTCTGCAAACTGTCAATTTGCTGGCTCAGATAGCAGTGGATTCAAAGATGAGGAGTGCTCTTCTATTTTAAAAGAGCATAAAATTGGTTATTTTACAGTGAAAGCATGACCCCAAGAGCCAGACGTGACCCCATAAATGCTGAACAGCTTCAACTGTGCTGCATCTTAACAAGCACGAGAGAGCTGCTGGCTGAGCTATGTTCACTGCTGGGGAAAAAAAAAGTGCTTTTAACAAAATTCACTTTCTTTCTCACACATATTGGAAAAAACAAAATAAAATGCTTCAGTATTCGTAATCAGAGTGTAGAAAATCAATGCTGCAGTGCTGCTCCTTGTCTTCCACCTTTATGCACCACAGCTGCTGGTGCCCATTTAGTGTCCAGTGCCTCCAACCCAGGTGAGGGAAGCTCACTCTGAGAGGCAAGATCACAGCAGGAATACCAAAACCAAAGTGCTTATTTCCTCATCCTACCGATTGCAAGGAAAAAAACCATCTCATATTCTTCTCTGCCATCCCATGTGCTGTATGGCACTGCAGCAAGAAGCAGAGCAGAGGTTGCAGGAATGCTGGATGGCTGCACACTGCAGGAAAAGATGAGGAAGGAGTCGTGTGGAGTTAGTTACTCACACAAGTAAGGTTTGGCATGGCTGAGTGGCAAGCTAACAACATGATTTTACCATAAAAGGGGCAAATATGTTATTACTGTGGTATATGCGATTCAATTAAATGGCAACGTCAATTAAACAGCTTCCAGAGCTTTTGTTTGGAAGCTTGCAAGGCTTTTTTTCCTGCAGAAGCTGTTCATTGAGTATCAGCAATTAGTTCCCCTGCAAATGAGACTGATTCACAGCAGAGACTGTAACACTCTGGGATTCTGTTGAAAAGCTGGGTTCAAGTCCATCCTTTGGTGAGCATTTAAGCGGAGTAGCTTCAGCAGGAATGTGAATGAGTAGCTTGAACAGAGCATAACCTTGGAAATGCTTAGTGCTTATCAGGCTGACTACTTTTGCACACTCATTTGCAGCACCTATTAGTTTTATGATGGGGATGGTTTCTTTCAGATTTTGACCAGAGTATTTTCTTTGGCTGGAGAAGGAATTTCAATTTAGTGGCAGGAGAGCAGAAAACCTTTAAGTGAACAAGTCTCCCTCCTAACAGGTTGACATAGAGACAATTTGCAGTCTCCCTTTCAGAGAATGCCTTGGCTCTGTGTTATTTCATTTGTAGTGTTTTGTACTGATGAGTTCATCAAAACATCTCAGTACCATAGGTTTTATTGGCTCCAAGACACGGCCGTTTCCTGGAAAGCCTAGATCTTCACTCAAGACATTTGACAGCAGTTTTGCCATACACAAACACTCTCCATATCCCTCAATGAAAGCACCTGTAAGCAGCACCGATGGGCCCACTGTTCCAAGATGGCAGTGAGCCTGCCCAGGGTAATTTTCCCTGTAGAGATGATGACTTTGCTCAAGCCCAGCTGAAGCCGCTGCTGGGGTCCAGGTCCCAGGCTGCCCTCCATGCCCCCGTCTCTCTGGCCCTACATCACTCCATCCTTCTGTCCCTTCATCCCTGCATCTTTCCATTCCTCTGTCCCTTCGTTCCTCATTTCCTCCATCCCTCAGTCTCTGCATCTCTCCTTCCCTCCATCCCTTCACCCTTCTTGTCCCTTCTTCCCTCCATACCTCTGTCCCTCCATCTCTCAGTCTCTCTGTTTCTCCTTCCCTCCATCCCTCAGACTCTCCATCTCTCCTTCCCTCCATCTCTCAGTCTCTCCATCTCTCCTTCCCTCAGTCTCTCCATCTCTCCTTCCCTCCATCCCTTTGTCCCACGCTCCCTGCGTCCCTCCCTCGCTCCATCCCCGGCCCTCAGCCGGGCGGGGCGAGCCCGCTGTAGTACGCACCGCCCACCGCTAGGCCGCGCCAGCCCCAGGGTTGCTATGGCGACGGCGGCTCTGCTCCCCGCGCATGCGCGGCCATTGCGGCGGCTTCCGGCGGGCCCGAGGCAGCGGCAGGGTTGCAATGGAGCGGTTCGGGCCCGGGTCCGGGCCCGTGAGTGCCGTGCCGGTGGCCGAGTTCAGACCGTGAGTCCCGAGGCGGGCAGGAGAAGGGCCCCGGGGGCGGGAGGGCCCGGCGGTGGGGTGCGGGGAAGGCTGCGCGCTGGGCGCCATCAGCCCGCGATGGGGCTGCAGCCACGGGGCACCCGGGGAGGAGCGGGAGGGGAGCGGCAGCTCGGGCCAGGAGGAGCCGGAGCGGGTGGAGGAGGAGGCCCCCGGGTTGCCTTGGTCACGCTGAGTAACCCTGGGCCACCCCGAATCCCGAGCGCGGGGGCTGCTGGCCGTCGGGGAAACGTGCCGAGCTAGGCTGAGCTTATACACGAATGTTTGTTTTTGCTGCGTAGGGAAGCGATTGAGAGTATGTCAGTGTAAGAAAAGTATTTGTCAGCAGTGGAGTTTTTAACTTTGGTAATAAGCTGGAGGTCATCTTACTCTTCTGTGGGTAAGTGTTGATAGAATGGTCTTTAATTTCCATAGGGAGATTTTGAATGCAGTTATGTCCTCCACCCTGACAGTCCTTCAGGCAAAGCTTGTAAAGGAAAAGATTGTGCATGTTTTTCTTTTTTTAATGTGCTGCCTAAATGAGCAGCCAGAAGTGCTGGCTGCTGTGTAGAAGCTGTGCATGGTTGCACATAACTGTCAGAAGATGAGATAATTTTTTTCCCCATTTCTACTTTTTTTTTTTCCAAAGAAAAACACACCAATTTGTGTTTCAATACCCTAAGGACTCGTCTTTGAATCAGGTAATCTTTGAAAGTCAGAAGGGTATTGCCTGGCTTACATGTTTACTTAAGCATAAAATAATGTATTCAGCCGGGCAGAGTGAGTGAGAACTGGTGGAAGCACACACAGAACCAAGCTGTATGTGGTGTTTTGTAAACACAAGACCTGTTCTAGCAGATCAAAGTCAGGGAGACCGTACCAAGTGCATAAACCTTGATAAGCCTTCTCTTGTTAAAGGTCTTCTAGGTTTAGGTCTGTGAAGGCAAAGGCTTGGTGTCGTGGCTCTATGTTCTGACTGTTGCTACACTTACTCTAGCTTTCTTAGTTAAAAACTGAGAAATTATTTTTAAATAGAGGAAGAAGACCTAATAAAAAGGAACTTGGAGTAGTAAGCTGTTAAATTCATTCAGTGTACTTCCCTTTCTATCCCAGACTGTAGGATTTGTCATTTAACTGGACTTGTAGTTACTTTAAAAAAATAAAGGGAACTTGGCAAGTTTTAATGCAGTCATATGACATGTGCATGTATAACTAATATTAGGTATTTAATAATTATGCAGCAGCGCACTGATAAGCATATTAACATGACTCCCCTATGTTATCATGCTTGCAAAGCAGTAACAGGGAAACATCTAAAGATTGATTTTAATTTTGTTTGTGAGCTTAGACTGGCAGAATTATTGCATTGTTTTGAATACTCATTTTTATTGCAGCCAGCAAATGCATACTTCAAGTCTTCATTGCTTCCAAACAATACACTTATTTCTTGAAAAGTAATCAGTTTCTCTTTGGAACAGGTTCTTGTCCTGTTTCAGGCATATTTATTGTGACTTTCTTTTGTGTATAACTTCTCTTATTTATTTCAGAAATGAGGGTTCATTAACATCAACTTTAAGAACACTTCTGTTCTTCACAGCTCTAATGATTACATTACCTGTTGGGCTATATTTTTCATCAAAGGCTTATGTATTTGAAGGTAATTTTGTTTCTGCCAATTATCATTATTATTACAAAAATAGAGGAAAAGCACAATCCTCTAGAAGCATCCTTGTTCTTCCTGTTTTGAATATTTGTTTCTGTATATAGACAAAAGGTCCTGTAATGTCTAATTAGAACAGAAAATTATATAAATGGTCCATGTATCCTTCCCTGCATTGTGGTCTGCAATCCAAAATTTGCTGTTTATTATACGGTGGTTTATATTGTATAAAGGTGCATTGTTCCCCTTACCTAAAGGGTATTTAACACCACTCTGCAGCAGACTTTTGTCAGAATCATCAGAGATATGTTTCCTGTACCTATTGCAAACTAATCATGTGTTCAAGACAGAATAATGTTGTTTATAAGGTTTATATTTTGCTTTTGAAACATATGTGCATTTAAACAAGTTACATGCATTTTCAGATATTGAATGTGGTTGCTTGTGGAACTTTTTTTTAATTAAAAAAAAAAAAAAAAAACAGAAGAGAGANTTAATATAAAAAAAAAAAAAAAAACAGAAGAGAGATTTTGGCTATTTGTTTGAACAAGCAGCCTTGTTGTAGTCCTGATTCTGCAATGCTTTAATACTTATCTCCTGTGGTTCTATGAAGTTATCTCCTTCAGAAGTGGGGAGGAAGAAGGGAGAAAGCAGCTGCTTTTAAGAGCAGTTTATGAGTATGTAACCGAGTTGTTCTGAGACGATTCTCCTTTGGTGTGTACTGCTGGATGTAGTACACAGAAGGCTCAAAGCTTGTTAAGTAACTTTGAAGATCCTTTTTAGCTTTTTTTTTTTTAATTTGAGGTGTAGCAAGCTGAGCTTTAACTTCGCTGTGTCAGTTAATGGCAAGATCTGTCAGCACTGAAAGGATTGTCTTTGCAGGGTGACGGTTTTGGAGTGCTGTAATGTGTAGGTTTTGTTTGCTTCTGGGGAAACTTTGCTGGGTTTTTTAAATTAATTAAGGGAAACAATATTTCAGTGCTTGGTCTTTTGATATTTGAAGGCTTATTTTATATGAGATGCATTCATGTATCTTAACTGGTGGGGCATTATTATTTTACAGTCTAATTACGGAAGGTAATAGTCTTCTAAATTTAATTGTTCTTCTACTGTTTTCTTCTGCTTTAGTGGCAAATTATTACAGAATTCGCCCCCTTCTTCATCCCACCTCCTTCCCCCATTTTATTGCCCCACAAAGAGAGTTACATTTAGGAAAAAAGAATGTTGAGGTTGGTTTGGTGCTGGGAGGTACTAACAGAAAAAGTGAATGTTGTAGAACTCTAACCTTTTGACATCAAATCTCTAGGGTATTTTATCTTAAATATTGAATGCTGCAGTGTTGCTTTGTTCTAGAAGTAGTTTCAAGGCCTTTAACTATCACAGTGAATTCTTTCTTGTGACTTGGTCTGAGCTCAGACTTTTGATACAGGAGTAAATGTAACTTTGGTCTTTAGGGAGAGAATTGTGACTTGCCATGTCGGAGTTCCTAGCCCATAACTAAAATTCTTTACTTTCTTTGTTTTCTCAGGTTCCTTGGGAATGTCTGACAGAGACAGCTATTTTTATGCTGCCATAGTTGCTGTAGTCACTGTCCACGTGGTACTCGCTCTCTTTGTTTATGTAGCCTGGAACGAGGGTTCGCGGCAGTGGCGCGAAGGCAAACAGGACTGAAACGAAGATCGTCGGTGTCTGATGTCCACAGACTGTAAATCAGATTTTTTGTGAACTGAAGGAAAAACATTCTTACAAATGTGTAATACACATGCACAAAGAGGAGGCTGATGCCTCAGTTGTGGTTAAAATAAGACGTGCTCATCTTGACTGTGTACTGGTGTTTTCTGTAATGGTGATGGAAATTGTTCTTTAGCTGGCTTCTACTGTGTTGAGCTGAGGAGGCCTTCTCTTGCAATTAAAGTGGAATAATTATATGCTTTTGAAAACTCCTGTAGCTACTTTTGCCATGCCTAGTATTTTTCTGGCTTGCTCTGAAAATAACATTGACATGAGGCAAGCATTACATTTTCAAGGAATTAAATTGCTGCTTTAAAAAGCTACATTACTTACTATCCAGCTACTTACTATCCAGTGGAAAAGATGGAATTTCACTTTGCTGTGAATAGTTTCCTGATTTATATGTGTTGTGGTTTAACCCCAGCCAGCACCATGCAGCTGCTCACTCACTGTGACCCCTCAGTGGGATGAGTGGAGGAATCAAGAAAGCAAACTGAGAAAACTCATGGGTCAAGATAAAGGCAGTTTAATAGGTAAAGCAAAAGCTGCATGCATAAGTGTGTTGGTTTTCAGTACAAATTCAAACCATAGCCCCGTGGTAGCTATTACGAAGAAAACTACCTCTATCCCAGCCCAAACCAACACAGTGGGATAGGCATAATTAATCTATTTCTGTGTTTAGAAGTAATTTCAAAACCAGAATTGTTTAGAAACTCAGGTGATGTCTTTCTGATGTGAAGTACAATTTTTTTTCAAGTATATTTTTTTATTGCAGTGTAAAATTCAACCTTTAATTTCCTTTGGGGAGGACTGTGGTATTGCGCATTGCTCATCTTTCTCCTTCTCTACGTTTTGTCCTGATAATGCAAAGGAAAGGGCATAGCTTTTTTTTTTTTTTTGTATGTCTTTAGACAGGTATGTATCTCCTTGATATTTGCTGAAGTGTGCCATTGGATTCCCTATGGTAAAGCAGTGTCAGTAACAGTCATAAGCTGCTGTAATGGCTGCTAGGGGAAGGAGCTGGAGAAAACAAGCTGTAGTTGTCTGCAGATGGTGTCCTTTATGAAGCAGAGGACACAAAAATGACCACATGGAAAATTGGCTTCTCTTCGTAACTACTTACTTGTACACTGTGAAATGATACAATATGTTGATTGTTTTCTTTTTTCCTTGGTTGCGCATAGAACTTCCTGTAGTCAAACCTTGGTGAGATTTTTGTGTTGTAAGATGACATGAATTTCATTCCACTGTTGTGCTGTTGTTAGCAAGCTTTTTAATCTCTGGCTAAAACATTTTTCCTTAACTTCCAGCAAGGCAAACTTTCTTAACCCTGATGATGGCTGTTAAGCTGTTGTGCTTGAGGTCATTCTGGTAATTTGAATTTTCCAGTTTATTGTATCAGTTTAGCCTTTCTTGGAAGTTCTTTGCTTAATACGGGGCTTGGCATGGTTTTGGTGCTGCATGTGTCTGTGGTAAAACTTACATATAAATGAGGCAAAAATTGGTTATCTGTGCCCAATGCCTTGAGAATTATGTCCCCAAGCCTCATTCCTGTCTTGTCCACCCCAGTCCCAGGTGTGTACAGGCATATACACCATGACACACTAATGTAAATCAGTTTTTACACTCTGTTTCTGCCGTGTTACCTTTTCTTGTCCAGGGCCCCATTGTCAGGTTGCTGCTGGCAAACTGGAGAATCTTCTCAGAGTACTTGAAGTGCAAAGTTAGTTTGTACATGGGCATATTGGCTTCCTGTTCTCCAGTGTATGAAGCGTACATTGTGGAGCAAATACTGCCTTTTAATAAAGACCTACCCTGCAATACAACACCCAGTAAACAACGTGTGCTGAACACTTTCTGAATAATGTCAATATTCCACATGTAGAGTACAGCTCAAAGCAAATATGTAGCCCTGCTCAATAGCTTAGCTTTTTTTTTTTTTATTCACAGTGGAGAATAAATGAAGAGTTACACTTATGAAATAAAGAAGTTGATTTGGTACTAGAAGACAGTGTCAGAAAAAATTAATGTTACAGAAGTCTAAGATGTTGGCTTCAAGGGGAACACAGCTGCTATGCTGTGTTAGCTGGGTCCTGTGTTATGTCTGTTTTATGTTTCATGTAGCGGAATCCCTAGACACTAAGTTTCATTTCCTAGCAATAATAGGAAAATAATTCCTTATTATAACTGTTTAGTTAAAAAAATCTGACAGGTTTGGCCTCTGCTGTATGGCAGGCAGTGTAAAGTCTCATCAGTTGGGGGTAATGAGCTGAGCGTTACTCCACCCACTGGAAGATCTTTGAAGGTAATGCTTTGATCCACAACAACATTCACGGTGAGAAAAGAGGCACTGCCTGAGTCTGCACAGCCAGGGGCAGGTGCTGGTTTGGTGTTGCCTGTGCTGAGTGGGAACAATCCTTCAGGTAAAGGGTGCAATGAAACAGTCCATGAAGGGCTGCCCCCCTGCAGCCCAGGGAGGTCCACAGGGATCATTCTCTTCCCTCCTCCTTGCCAGCAGTGGGGAGCCACACTGGAGCAGTCTGTTCCTGAAGGACTGCACTCTGTGGAAGGGACCCACACTAGAGCAGTTTGTGAGGGACTCTCTTGAAGAGGAAGGAGGGCAGGAACAATGTGTGAAGAACTGACCACAACACCCATTCCTTGTGCCACTGCTGGGGAGGTAGAGAACTTGGGAGTAAAGTTCAGTCTGGGAAGAAGGGAGTGCTGGGGGGAAGGTGTTTTGTTTTGCATCACCCTACTCTGATGGATGGGTAATAAATTAATTTCCTCAAATTGGGTCTGTTTTTCCCATGATGGTAATTAGTGAATGACCTCCCTGTGCTTGTCTCAACCCAGGAGCCTTTGGTGACATTCTCTCTCACCTGTCCAGCTAGAGAGGAGAGTGTTAGCACAGTTTTGATGGGCATTTGGTGTCCAGACAAGGTCAAACCCACCACATTTAAACTGATAAAAGTTGTGGAGAGATCAGAATTCTTGTTGGTTTGATTTTTGTATTTTCTATAGAATGGTGATACAAAATTTTTAACAGTGTGGTATTCTGAAGTGGTACTGTGAGCTTGTTAATTTCAGTACTAAGAATGGATTTGAGACAACTCTTAAAAAGACAGCTGAGAAAACCATCTGCATAAATCCTTCAGCACTTCACAGTTGCCTCTCAGTAGTCTATGTGTTTGCATAGGTTGACAATTAGTTTAGCTAGAGCAAGAAATTGTATCTTACAGTGAGCAAGTACCTTGAGACAGATTGTAGCAAAGATTTTTCAGAACGTTTTCCAAGAGTGAATGGACAGTGGGGGAATTGGAAAGTGGGAAATGAGTGACTCGTCATTAGTTTTTGCCTTCTGTAGTTAACATCTCTGTTTTTTCAAATGCCTGCAGGGCACTGTGGTGGTGGGTACCCAGCCTGTGAGAATGTGCAGGTGAGTGAGCAGCTTTGGTTTGTGCTTGGGATGCCTGACTAAAGTTGTTATTAACTGCCAGCACTGAGTAAAAAGTCTCCAGAGCAAATGGTGATGGTGGTGATCATGCCATTAACAGGAATTATCATTAATTAAGGGATATGAACTTGAAACAGTCTTTATAGTACATTTGAAACAAAATAAAACACTGCCTTACCTGTTTCTTGCATTGTAAGAAGGGGCCTAGTAATAACACTCAACATTAAAAAAACAAAACCCCAAGAAAACAGCCGAACACGAAAACAACAACCCTACTCTCCAGAAGGCCCAAGCCTCTGTGCTATTTCCACTCAGGCAGATTCCAGGCAGGAGACTGTTTTTGCCATGCTGCTAGAGCAGCATGATGAACTAGAGGGCAGGCTGTGCTACCTGATCACTCTCTTGGGCCAGGGGAAGGTGTGGTGCTCACTGAGAAATTATGTTCTCACCTAGTGCATTGGTGAATAATAAAACGTTTAATGTTAGTGCAATTTTGGTGGGTTTTAGTCTGCTGTGACTACCGTAGTTAAACAAAATGTGCTTAGGCTTCTGACAACCCTTGCAGCTGGACATGGTGTACTGATAGCATCAGGCAGGGGTATGGTTGGTACTCGTTTAGGTGAGTAAGAGATGAGAAAGCAAAGGGCCCTTAAATAACCAACTGAGCCACGCATTATTCCAAAATACCATGTTTTGGATATGACAAATGTAGGTAGGGTGCATCCCATGGGGTGGGAGGAGAAGGGTCCTGTGAAGCAAAGGAGTGACTTGGGGAGATGGGGTGAGGGCTGGAATGTTTTAACGTGGCTTAATATATGATGGCAGTGGCACCATATGTTTTGTTTGGAAGTGTTTATTCCACTGATTTTCAAGGGATTTTGCAGAACTATTGGTCTGAAATATTGAATGTAAATAATACAAAATAGTAAGTTAATTCCGTTTTAAAGTTGTTCATAGGTTGCCAGCTTTGCTGTGTGAGATCTGGGACACATTTATTCACTTCTGTTGTACAAACCAGCATTGTTACTGGCTCTGAGTCATCTCATAGGCATGGTCAAGCCCTTGGAATGTATATATTTCTTTAAAAATACCAAAGAGCAACTGCCACTCTAATGTTTCATTAGCTCCAATTGTCTGTCAGTTTAAGAGTAATACAGAAGCTGCATGTTTGAAGATGACAGGGAGCAGAGCTTGTTGTGTTCATGCAAGAGGAGGCCCTCGGGTGCTTGAATGGGGTTTGCAAGAAGAAATTACTTTGTGATTCAGGGCCCCCACAGTCATTCTCTTATCTGAAGATACACCAGTGTCTGAATTTCTGAGCTGTTGGCATAGAAGTTGATTCTCTTTGTTAGGAGAAACACAGTGTTGTGTAACAATGCTGAGCTGTAGTTGTAAAAGAAGAAATGGAGATTAACTCTTGGGACTTGAGCTCTGTTTGAACCTAAAGCAGTAAGAAAAGGGATGGAGAAAATGCATGTGGCTTCCTGTAGAAAGCAGCTTTTTTAGGTGCTGCTCTCCCAGTTCTGAAACCACAAGACAGAGCCAATCGAGGTCCTGTGTCAGAAGGCAGGGGTACAGACTGGGAAACTTTGTGGGGATGGATGCCCAGGGTGAAGAGCTAGGAAAGTTGAGTAGGTAATTCTGTGACTGGCTGGCTGAATGCCTGGGACTGAGATTGTTTAGTGCAGCTTTGGATGGGATGCTGAGATTATTCCCCTGTAAACTCACTGTTTGGAGGGGTGATCAGGTGCTTACCTGCAGCTGTGCTCTTAAAACAGTACAAACTACTCATAGGCCTGCAAAAAAAGCTGCTGCTGCTTTTAGTTGATACATGAGACAGTGTGGTTTAATAGTTTTAGTGGAAATGGCCCAGGGCATAGGCACAGGGGATATTTTATTAATTAAAACTGTTTGTAATTGAAGAATGATTTATGAGTGAGAGTAATAGCAGTCAGCGATTAGGAACAAACACTGCTGTGGGTGTGGGCCCATGCTGCAGGCACCGTGGAGGAGACGTTTAATACCTTTGCANGCACCGTGGAGGAGACGTTTAATACCTTTGCAGTTTCTCATCCTCAAGATGCAGTTTTTCTGAGCATGCTTAAGTCATTAATGCAGTTCTGCTAATGTTAGAGATCAACTGGAGTTTGGCTTCACAGCTGGAATGCTGCTCATTTCAGGGGAATGAGTCTTTGATGTGTAGGTGGTTTTGTGCCTGACAGAGAAGACAGAAGAACCCACTTTGCTCTCAAACTGCTCACACTTTGATCCCTTTCCTAGAATAATTCCTACAGAGTCAGCAAGCGTTAGGTGATTCTTAATGTGAAGCATTATGATAGAGCATAGAGTTTCCTTTACGAACTTTTGTTATGTCTGCAATACAATGCTTTTTTCTTCAGAGTAAAGTATGCCCTCACCAAAAAATTCAAACCACAGGTGATTCTGATGATATGGTGTTGGAAGTGTGATGGCTGTTTATGTTAGGTGCAGCTACCTGTTTAAATGTGGAGTGGCTGTAGCTCATTATCTGCAGGTTTTGCCCAGAATCCCTGAGACTTGGATAGACACCAAATCCTGTGTTTAATAGAGATTCCTCTGCTGACCTTAATGCTTAGGGGCTTCTACCCAACTCCCAGTTTTACTTAGTGAAAACTGGACCTTGGTTTTTATGTTTGAATTATAATGGCCTCTTTCTATGTAATAATGACTGAGTGATCATTAAGCCAGTTCTTTTATTCCTATCTAGCATTTATTTCTAACCTTTTACAGTTCTGCAAACAGCAAGTCAATCACTGCTTTTAGTACTTCTCCCTCTTTACCTTTTCTTAGTAAGTGCTTTCCATGGAAGCAAATATTCCCTGTAGTGTGATATCTCTTGTGATCCCTAGTTAAGATTATGTTCAACTTTGTAGGGTGAGATGAGACTTGTATAACACTTTTAAAACACGTGGGTGTTTTGCTTTCCTATCCAAATACTTTCAGAGTTGTTTGTTCTATCAGCTCTGATACTTAAGGCATGAAAGCAGTGATTTCATAAGAAAAGATTTCCAGTTTTATAGACAATTCCTGTATGAGTTATCTATTTGTCATGGGCCTTTGGGAGGAGTAATTAACAACACCGAAATAGCAGCATGTTTTCTGTGTTGTCAGATACTTACTAGGTTTAGAACAGTTGAACTCCGTGGTCAAATGTAGTTTTATTTTAGCATATTACAGGACTCAAGAAATGTAAGTACACTGAGTAGCATTGACAGTGGGATCCAGACTGCTTTCATTTCTCCAGCTCTAAAAGAAAACTACATTGAGCCTTTTGGTAAGGAAATCTTAGAGACCCCCTCAGGAATATTTGATGGATGCAGCTCTTCAAGATGCTTGCCCATGCCAAAATGATGTGTTTGCTTTATATCAAGCTTGAAAAACACAATCTGTAATATTTCCTCAGGAGAAAATTCTGCTTTAAACTAGGCTTTTGAGATTTGGTACAAATTTAAGCTGCTTTAGCAAAAAAAAAGCTTTTGGCTAAAGCAAAAAAAAAAGCTTTTGGATAAAACTGGTATTGTTGTTGTTGGATTTTCCTCTCCAGAATACACTGCATATTCCTTTTATGCTAAAAACAAAGGTGAATATCACAGAATACTATATGTGGCAGCATTGTACAGTATCCAGATACCACTTGCCTTGCATGTGCTGCCTGC